>OMKY01146888.1:0-14205 GCA_900302395.1 Bregmaceros cantori
GTGTGAGTGAGTAAGAGAGAGAGAGAGAGAGAGAGAGAGAGAGAGAGAGAGAGAGAGAGAGAGATGAAAAGAGACACAGAGAGAGAGACAGAGGGGGCCAGAGAGGAGAGATAGTGTGTGAGAGTGAGAGATGGAGAGTGCGAGAGTGAGAGCGTGGGAGAGAGAGAGAGAGAGCGCGAGAGAGAGAGAGAGAGAGAGAGAGAGAGAGAGAGAGAGAGATGAAGAGAGACAAAGAGAGAGAGAGAGAGAGAGAGAGAGAGAGAGAGAGACAGAGGGGGCCGGAGAGGAGAGATAGTGTGTGAGCGTGAGAGATGAAGAGAGAGAGAGCGAGAGTGTGAGATGAAGAGAGACAAAGAGAGAGAGAGACAGAGGGGCCAGAGAGGAGATATAGCGTGTGAGAGTGAGAGATGAAGAGAGACAAAGAGAGAGAGAGAGAGAGAGATATGAGGAGATACAGAGAGAGTGTGTGAGAGTGCGAGATGGAGACAAGGAGGGCATTTTGACACCTAGTAGGCATACACACACATTGAGCCTGCAGCTTCACTGTAAACAAGCCTCTTCATTTTGTTTTATAATTTTAACAAGTTAAGAAGCCCACCAGCCGGTTTGCCCATGTCTGCCCAGATCTCTGTTGGATGTGAAACGGTCATATTCAAATTTCTTGATACACAGTGATTGAACCGACAGTACACAGCCAATTACTGTAGGCAATCGACTGCTTATAAAGTCCCCTCTTATGCAACGTCTGGACAGGCATGGTACTCTAACTCCTATCCCAGCCCCCTTGCTCCTGTTGCATTCTGGGAACTCCCACTTTGCCACGTGATCTGATTCTAACCTATCATGCGTTATGTGTGTGTGAAGATTACATCTGCCTATAGTTGCAGCTGTGTTCACCTGTTTCAGAAAGAGCGAGGAACCTTCCTTGTATTTCTCAAGCACACTTGTTGGCTCCGGCTCTGCATATTCAAACTGCGGCTCGTACGTGAAGTCCGACAGGAAAAAGGCTTGCTTCTCTTCTTCCAGGTTGAGTGGCCTAAGTGCCACCAGCAGGCAGGGCCGCTGCTCGTAGCCGCCACCTGTCGACGGTAGGCCTTTGGGGATGTGAGGCAACGAGGCCGAGGCTCGCATTCGACCCGGCGGTCCCATTTGCAGAGTCCCGAGCCGGGGCGCCAGCGAGTTGTTGACCGAACATGAGCTCTCGCAGCGCCTCATCCAGCTCGCGCTGAGACTCGGGCTGGTGAGGCTGCGCGTCGGTCGCGACGGAGTCGACTGTCCACACCGCCACGGAGGGCGCTCCGTCCCACCATCGTCCGTGGATGGCCGCGAACGTGACAGCGGTAGCTCTATACTCATGGGCCGACGGAGTGGTGGCCGAGTCTTTAGTCTGCTTTTGACCGTTTTTTCCTTTGACGCCGCCTGCGCCACCTCATCCGTTGTCTCTCCAGCGGAGGCATTTGGGGCACAGGTACCTGCCGATGCAGTCTTAGTAATAGAAGTGATAGTTGAGGCGGTACGCTTAGCGCCAGGCAAATAGGAGTCCACTCCAGTCACCGCCCTTACTAGACCAGTGCGTCGCGAGTCAAGTGTCCCCACATTTTCAGAGATGGTTCTAGCAGCGGAGGTGATTGCAGTCGTGTCATTTGGTAATTGGCCAGAGCCGACGTTGCCCGTGGCCTCTGCTCCCGTCACCAACCCCTTGCGTTTTTTAGAGGCCGCCTCTTCGCTGGGGGTCGCGCTCTCAGCAGAGTTTTTACTGATGACAGTAGTGGTATTGACGACAGCATCGGTATCCACTCCCATCTCTGCTGCCCCCTCGAGGTCGTTGGCAGTGTTGCACTGCCGCTGGCCGCTTTCATGTTGGCCGTCCCCGGCCTGGTCCATGCAACCCTTGCTGGGCTCCAGCACCATCGCCTGGGCACCCACACCGGGAGCAGAATGTGCCCCACGCTGTGAAGAAATTAGGGGGGAAAATCATACCAGATCTTATAATAGGTATAATACTGTAATGAATGCACAGCGCGGTGCATTCTGGGCCGGCACCTTGGTGCCCGGAAATGGCCGACACGCCCCTATAGAGTTAGAACGAAGCTTGGCATTGGCTGAGCTCAGCTATTGCCGATCTAAGTTCCTCTATTCCCCAGCTCCTCCACGAGGGGGCACTTGCGTTACAATACGTTACGGCTTGGCGGCGGCAGACATTTTGGTGGTATCACATACGGTGAAGTATACGTACAGTTAGGAGGTATAACTTACCACCTCACCTCCATTATATAGAGACAAATTCTATTGACGTAGTTAGGCTGCCATCTGCTGGCAATTGATAGCATATTGCCATGGATGACTCAATAATAGAAGACTTTTAAATGGACAATGTTATGCAAATATCGCTCTCTGCCTGTTCGTCTGACCGCGATGATACCACCATGATGCCTGCCGCCGCCAAGCTGTGACGTCACTGTGCAACAGGCCTATTTCTGATAACCTGATCATTTATGATAATCTTGTTTAGTTAAAATAAACACAAATCACATGTTCTGCTGTGCCTGCATGTCTTCTTGTTGTTATCACACCCTCGTAAAACAAATTCTTCTCATAATTTATCCCACAACAACCATAAAACACTAAAACAGTGAATTAAAGAAAGATCCTCAATTATGGAAGATGTCTTTAATAACGGCATAAAAATGAATATGACTAGACAGTTGACATCCAATATATTTCCACACAGGCGCTGTACGCGTGTAACCCGTTTTTTCCTTCTATGCCATCACATAAAGACATGACCAAAGACATGATCAAGACATTGCAATTTTTTTGTCCGGCATGCATGCATTCCAGATTTATTTAACAAAAAGAAAATGTCGCACGCGGTGGTTTCAGACTTTAAACATCACAAGCGTGTAAGAATAAAGGACCATAAAAACATATATATATTTTTTGCTCTACCTGGCGGAGTGCTTTGACGCGAAGGCACAGTGCGTTTGAATCAAGTTGTTGTTTTTTTCCATTCAAGGCGCGGCGCTGTCCATAGTTAGAAGTGAAAGCGCATATAACGGAGGGGGAGCGGACCCGCAACACCGGGCCTAGCCGACCGGCTGCCGAGGAAGCCGGGACTGCGTTGGAAGAAATGACGCGCAAGGGGCGGGCTCACTTGCGCACTGACGTCAGGACGCAATCACGGAAATGGTAAATAATTTGACAAACAAACGAAAAGAAAACTTTATTTATCTTATTATTATTATTATGGTTATTATTATTATTATTATTATTATTATTATTATTATTACTATTATTATTATTATTATTATTATTATTATTATTAGTGTAGTGAATGCACGCGCGGCGTTGGCGGTCCTCCACCGGCCTACACGCCTCCTTAAATAGAGTCCGAACGAACCTTGGCAATGGCTGAGTTCAGCTATTGCCGATGTAAGTTCCTCTATTCCCAGCTCCTCCACGAGGCGGTACTCGTTCATTATTATTATTATTATTATTATTATTATTATTATTATTATTATTGTAGTGAATGGTGCCTGCCGAGGCGAGGCCACGGGGCATTGTGGGTAAAACACCCTTAGTGACTGGGTTAACTTATCACTCTCACTGTCACTGTATAAATGCGATCTGGATGAAGCTTGGCAATGGACTGAACTTAGCCTCTTGTTGACTCCATTCCAGACACATTTCCAGACAAAAAGTTGGGCCGTAGGTAAGGCTATAGGCTATAATGGCCTAAAAATACTATTGCACTACCGCCCGAAGCAAAAAATGAAAAACATGTTTTGAAGTGCGAAAGAGAACGGAAGGTTTAGCCTTAGTTTTTGAAAAAACAGAAAAAAGATTGTGCCGTAAGTAAGTCTTCAGGCTATAAATCGGCTAAAAATACTATTGTGCTACCTCCCAGGGCATAAAATGAAAAATAAATTGAAGTGCGAAAAAAAAAAAAAAAAAAAGTAAGGCATTTTGAAAAATCTGAAAAAAATAGTTGGGCCGTAAGTAAGGCTATAGGCTATACATGGGCTAAAAATACTATTGTGTTACCTACTAGAGCAAAAAATGTAAAATAAAAAATTAAAGTGCGAAAAAAAAACCTGTAAGGCTATATAGCCTTACTTTTTGAAAAAATCGGCACTTCTAGCTTGGGTTTGAGCCAGCAACGTTCTAATCCAGAGTCCAAGGTTCTAGCCACTATGCCTTAAGCCCAATTCGCACTGCCATTGAATTACGTGGGGACCTCTGGTAATTCACAATTACCCCCTGACCTGTGTTATTTTGTCGCGCATTCTGGCGGGATTAGTAAAAGCCTGTCTTTTGCTCAATTTAAAAGACATTATGACACAGGTGCTGTATTTTCGCTTCCCCACACGTATACACAGACACGTGTGTGTGTGTGTATTAACAAAGTTAAACAAATTCTGAATTCAAACCATTGTGCTGTTTTGACGAATCACAGTAGATAACTTGCAGTGGAATTATTACTTTGCAAATCACTGACATCGCGCATTCGCACGTCAAATGAAACTGAAATGAAGATGTCCTCTGCCATAATTCCGAATTACCAGGGGTCCATAGATAATAAAAGTCCAGTGCGAATTGGGCTTTACTTACCAGAATATTGCCTTGAGTGGGATTTGAACCAACAACCTCTGACACACCAGTCCATGTAACAGACCACTAGAATACATTATCTGGTATTCACTTATACGTGTTTTGGAAGGTATTTCCTGCAAATAAACTTGTACAACTGAGATTTTGCATGTCTACCCCTCTTAAAAGGGGACTAGCCCTTTTAAAATCTTTGTTCAATTTCATGTACACGAGTGTTGTCTGTTGTGAGATTTGAACCAAAAACCTCGGAATTATCAGTCCACGACTCTGATCTCCTTCTAGCATGTTCACTTAATCATGAAGAAATATTTTATTACATTTGGTAAACAGAATTAGAAGTATGTTAGGTGCAGTATTTGAACCAATGCCCTCTACTGGTACCAGCTCTCAGGTGCATTGTACACCTTTCTCACATGCAGGACCACATTTGGACAGACAGCCTTCTCCATCAAGGTGGCAAATCTTTAGAACTCTATTCCAACAGAGCTAAAACTTGAGACGGATAGCAATGTTTTTAAGAGAGGACTGAAATCATGGCTGAAATCAAATCAACACATACACAATAGTTCTGTCCTAATGCCTTGAAGGATCATGTTTGGATTGTAAAAAAAAAAAAGTCTTTATCGATAATGGTGTATATTTGTATTTCCTTTAGTATTGATTGATGTTATGTTTTAATTGATGCTAGTTAATATTTGAATTCCTTTAACCTGTATATTTGTCTATAATGTTCCCACTCGTGGGTTCTAACTGGTAGCACCTCCTGTGGACAGGTGTTGAAAATTAGCACTCGTGCTACAAACACTCATGCAGTGCATCTCGTTTGTCCAGTGTATCATGTGATGTCCATATCAAATAGATAAAAACCTAACTTAACCTAACCTAACCTACGTGTCCACTTAAAACATCAATAGTGGAGTCTGCCACTAGCCTCCTACTTAAATGACTAAAACCTCACTACGGTGGATTTGAACCAGCAACCATTCGATAAGAAGCCCAAGTTATAATATGTCTTATAAAATGTCTGGTGCCTCTGTGGCTGATGATAGAATGTCTCGGTATCTCATTCACCAGTGAATTAAGGCAAAATATTGGCCTGTGTAGAAGTGACAGGAGCAGAACTTGTATCACCTACCTCTGACAAATATCTATGCTTTTAATTGATTAATAATTAAACGATTACCTACATACCTTTTAATTACATACATTAAAATGTATGTTGAGGCTATGCTATTTTATAATCTTTTATCAATCATTTTATGACTGACAGTCTACCGTATTGATAGATATGCATGCATATCTATCTGTGCCCCTGTATAACATTAGGCCAAGTGACGCCCCTGGTCCGAAATCTTGGTCGTTGGTGTTGAGTGCACTATAAGTGAGTGCTAGATAGGGAGCAGGGACAGCCAGCGTGTGAAGAAATAAATGTTCCAATCTCTTTTCAGCCCTGTCGGAGCCACAGCACTCAGGCTCAGTTTGTGGGAGGCTCCCTAAGGACATTAGGGGCCCATCTGGTTTCCTATTTCACCAAACACGCCTGATCATATACAGCGTGAGTGCACAAAGACTGAAACATATCCTTTAATGCAATGCCTGGCTGCCATTAGGCGTATCAATTAGTGCTGCAACTAACGATTATTTTAATAGTCGATTAACTGCCGATTATTGAAACGATTAGTTGGTTAATCAGCTAGATATTTCTCCTTGAATTCCACAAATATTCACAGCGTTACAGAAATGAATCTTGTCAACTTCAGGTGTAGTCAATTTTGGTTCCGGATCCAGCCAACAAATTTACAACAATTGAATTACTTACTTAGACACAAACTCATTGTGATTAATTTATATGCTAATGTTTTGATTATCAAGTAATATCACATTTGTGTAGACCAATAGGGGGTGGTGTCAACAATTGGTTGATTAATCGATGACTAATAGATTATGAATGAATTAATTAAAAAAATTAAGTAATTTGTTTTTTTCATGACACCACCCCCAATTGGTCTACACAAATGTGATATTACCTGATAATGTCCAAAAAAATATTAATATTTTTTTAACATTATTAATAAAAAACATCAATATAAAGGGGAAAAAACATGAAAATATAAAGTATAGTATATAGTATAAGTATATAGTATAAATTAACTGTAATGAGTTTGTGTTAGGGTAATTAGCTTAACTATAGTACATTTGTTTGCTAAAGTGAACCAAAATTGACTACATTTCAAGTTGACAAGATTCATTTCTTTGTCACTGTGAATATTTCAAAAGGAAACAATTCTAACCGATTAATCGACTAATTGTTTCGATAATCGGTGACTAATCGAATATTAAAATAATTGTTAGTTGCTCGCAGCCCTAAATTGGCCTTTGAGAAGTATTACGCTGCTTGAAATACATTTGAGAGGCCGCTTGCTTGCCAGAACCGACGTATCGTCCATGCATCGCACATTGCTAGACGTTGCATTGAAACGTCTAGCGATGTGCGATGCGTGGACGATGCGTTGGTTCTGTCCCACCAGGCTATATAGCCTAGCCGCTGTGCACATGCTTGCGACCACAGCCACGCGCTGTTCCAGTTAACTCATTCAGTGCCAAAGTTGTGTTATAAAGTAAAAGTTAAATGAAATTATAAAGGGAAGTCTGAAATTTCCTTTGCTATGTGCTTTGTTGACAAGGACACAGAACTGAACTTTCTACGGGTCTTGAAAAAAAAAACACTCACATGTTGAAAAAACATAGAATTCTGCAGTGGGACGTGCAGAATTTGAAAAGGACTTTGAATGAGTTAAACAAACCATTTCTGTCATCGTCATATTTCATCATTTAGCTCGGCCACTCTGCAGCAGTCTACAGCAGGCTCAGTTCACTTTGCTATTGCTATAGAGTTACTAACAGCTACGGCTATAGAGTTACAATCGCTTTAAACTGCTTCTTCAGCAACAACGCCTGGTGTCAGTGCCCTGAACCCACTTGACTTCATGTAATGAAAGGAAAGGAAACAAAAAGGAGAGGCTCTTTACAGCATTGTTTTTTTTATTGGTTAGGTCATCCAGCTACCTTACCGTCAAATATTTTCATTGTAATATAATCTTCATGGTGACAGCCCAACAAATGCGATAAGAACAAAAAAACGAAAACTAGCAAAAAAAACTAAAACAAAACTACATACACACACTACAGACACTCTACAAAATAAACATTCAATATTCCATGAAAGCAACCAGGGCTTTGAACCGATATTTTGTCCCAATCGGTTCGTTCCGAACAGAAACAAAATGATGACGTTCCCGGTTATGAGTTCCAACAATAAATTGACATTCCCAGACCGGTTAGAACAAAAAAAAAGGTTTGCCGGATCGGCGTGGTGGGGCAGGGGGCAGGGAAGGGAAGGCGCCTGCCAACAAAAACTTCGCGGAACAAAATAAAACGGTATTAACTGGTTACCATTACTTTCGAGTAAGTGTCCATATTCCAGGACATAAAAAATAATAACATTTCTGTTTCTGTTCCCTGGAGAATACAAAAAGTTCCTGGTTTTCGTTTTTTGCTCCTTGAACCGGTTCAAAGCCCTGAAAGCAACTCAACCCACAGTGACACAATAACAATTCAGACTCATTAATCATAAGGTTAATGGTAAAATGTATCGTGGGCCAAAGCAAACTTTATTCACACACAGCCATCTCGAAGATTATCATTCGGTCCATCAAGCACCCGAGATTCTTCCATCTCTCCGTTCCCTTCACATTTATTCTGATCCCTTCAAGCCATTTCCTACCCGTGGATGTTCCCAGCAGTTTATATCGATGGGTTGTGGTGTCTGTGATGGGTGGGGGGAGGTTTGATTAGGTGTAGACGATATGCAGGCGTGGTCGAGGGTGGAGTGTAGCAGTTTGTTTTTAATAACCAAAGGTGTTCTCTCCGCTGTAGGCCACGTACAAGAATCCGTCCTCGTCTTTCTCCTTTTCGTACAGCTGTCCCATGGTAATGCTGCAATCACAAGATATCCACATATCCATTAGCTTACTCATACGGCTGCATAATTTAAAATCTCCCTTTTTACCTTTGACGAAACTCGATTTTCTGAGAAAAAGGAAAAAATCCTACTCTGATAGTCCTCGCCACTTGTCATGGCTACTGTGGTGGACTTTCCCCTTTCTCGACCTTGTTTAATCCAGACAAACGAACACCGAGCGATGCATTAACAATTTGTTGGTTCGGGCTTGCCAGGCTAATGCACTAAAACAAACAAAATTTGATTGGACACTTTCTCTTTTTTTAAATCCTCCAAACAAAATCTGACTTGGATAACAAAAAAACACACACATATTTGAAACGTACACAAAAAAATTACACAAAAATTGGTCTGGATGGTCGTGGTGTTCTAACTTGTTTCACATTTCATCTATCTCTGTTGGGTAGGGATATGCGACAGAAAATGAAGAATCACTGAAGAATGTACAAAATGCTAGATTTCTTTTAATTCTTCTAAATTATTTTTTTTTTATTGCCAACAATATATTTTTAAACACAAATTTCTCAAGAAAGTATAAACGTTCTTCTTTATAAGTAGTTATGTTTAGATTTAATCTGTAAAGAGTAATTTGTGTTCATGTCATTATTTCCAACGACGCTAAAAAAATGATAGAGCGTTCTAAACTCTTTTGATGTTATACAGAGTTATAGAGTGTTAGAAGCTCTACAGATGAACAGATCAATCTTCAAACATCATTGCGTATGTCTTGGTGTGGATGGGGTTGGCAGTGAAACAGTTCCTCATATTGGTTTTTGGTCACGGAAACTAGTCACTGGACACAGCATAGCATTTGGAAAGTACCTCCAAACTAAGGCAGTTCCTTTTCATAACCTATGTTAAGGTCTGTGTGAGTAAACATGCTACCCAGTATGGCTTTGTCCTTGGGGGGCTGAGAAGTGAGAACTGAGAAATATTACGAAATGTTTCCTAGAAAAAAATGGGGACACTGCACAGACAACATGCATCCAACTGGCTTGAAGAGTGTGATATTCTAGTGTGAAATCACATTCCTTTAAAAATGGTATTAAGTAGGGATGCACCAATCACATTTTTTTGCTCCCGATCCGATCCCGATTGATTTTAAGGATCGGCCGATCCCGATCTCCGATACAGAGTCCTGATACCGAGTCCCGATCCCCGATACCGGGTCCTGATACTGCAAAAATTGGTAGTTCCCAAACTATTTGGCACAATTGTCATTTTCAAAAATATTCTAAGTAAATAAACAGTCATGATGGCATTTAAAGTTTTTATTGTCTATAAAATAAAATCTGAAAAACAAGATTACTATTTAATGAAATAATCACAGTTGCACAAGAAACACTACAATCTTTTCTAATCGAAAAAAAAACTGCGATTGGCGGACCGATCCAATCCTTGAGTATCGGATCGGTGCATCTTTAGAGTATTAAGTCACCGTTAACTAACTGGATTGTCACTTAATAAATACATACATACTGTCCCGTAGAGAAGACTGCCGTGTGTGTTTGTAATTGTATCTGTGTATGTGTAAGAGCGGCACACAGAGAGAAGTCAATAGTCAATAATCTATATGGGTTTAATTATTAAATGCTGCACGACAGGGCTGTCAATCTCTACTCAAAAAGACATTTGAAATTTGAATGTCTTTAAATTAGAAAATCAACTTTTACTGTATCTTTATGATTTAAATTCAATGGAGCAAGGCTGCGCTGCTCGCAGTGTGCACGCACGCACAAGGAGGCTGAATTCGGCATTCGGGCCGCTCAACGGCGGAGCACACACATACACAGATACTGTACATATGAACAGGCAAGTGCAACGCCGCATCGCTGCATGCGCGCACGCGCCAGAGATAACGTTTATTTTAGAAATACACTTTCGAAGTTGTACTTGTTTTTAAAAGGTCAAACTTCGTTAAATTCTCAAAGTTCGAAAGAATGATTCAAATACTTTTGAATTGATTCATCTTTTGAGCGTGAATCACTTTGACAATATATAAAGGACCACCAAATTATATATAAACACAACTACTTGTAATGTAAACCAAAAAAGGAAAATTATGATTTAGAATTTTCTACATTGTAAAAATGTCTCCTTTGACTTCTTTGGCAGTGTCTGTTTTCTGTCTGTTTTCTGACGTTTGTGAACATGTTTTCCTAAAGATTGAGACATTAAAACAGCCAACAACATGTGGCAAATTTTAGATCCTGCCCTGAGTGCCGTACGGTAGCTGGGTGTTCTTATTGAAGGTTAGCTGACATGGTGGTGTTGACACGTTGCATAATTGGAGTTGTTCCAAAGCTCTGTTCCCTCCACCTCCAAGGTTTGATTTCATATGTGTGTATAATGAGAGAGAGCACAGCAATCACATTTGGAGAGAAATAGCACCGTATCTGAAAAAGTTGTGGTTGTATGTAACAATGATCAAATAAACCAATGAAAAATACCATCTTGACTTGAAGGTTTCTATGCTTTATATGAATGAGGTAGTGTGGATTGCCCTAGGGTCTAATGTGGGACACCTAAGCTCTAGTGGCTCTGACACCTCCCAAAACTAATGACTATGGCAAAAGCAAACTATGGTAATGTGTCTAAAGCCCAATTCGCACTGCCATTGAATTACGTGGGGACCTCTGGTAATTCACAATTACCCCCTGAGCTCTGTGTTATTTTGTCGTGCATTCTGACGGGATTAGTAAAAGCCTGTCCTGCTCAATTTAAAAGACAGTATGACACATGTGCCGTATTTTCACTCCCCCACACGTATACACACATACACAGACATATATGTGGGTATTAACAATTTAAACAATTTCTGAATTCAAACCATTGTGCTGTTTTGACGAATCACAGTAGATAACTTGCAGTGGAATTATTACTTTCACTGACATCGCGCATTTGCGCGTCAAATGAAACTCAGATGTCCTCTGCAATTATTGCAGTGCGAATTGGGCTAAACATGAAGTTCACCTTTTCAACACTACATTTCACTGTCCCATCTTATGTAACTGACTGTTCCACATTAGGAAGCTGCAAAAAGAGCCTACATTAGGGCAATCCACCCTATATGCTATGGTTGTACCTACGGTTATAGGTTATGGAGCAAACAAAAAATTTGGCCACCGTGAATTCGGCCATCTTGTAAGTATTGGCCAACATCTGGGACAAATCCATCCATCCATTCAACGTCATACAACACATGCCCGCTTGAGCTATGTTCATACAATAATTGTGATTCCAATTATGATACAAGTCATTGTGATTTGGATCATAGTGGATATATTTTTTGTACACTTGGGAGTGGAGAGGAGTTTGTTTTGAGATTGAACTGATCGAATTTCTAGTTCATAATTATATCACAATGTATCTATGAAAATGTAAATATGAAATAGTTTTATCACAATTCGATGCTATTGGATTATTGCCCACCCCTACTACCCGTGTTGAGATTTGAAGTTTCCTTGCCTGGATTGAGGCACTGTCTTGTCCACAAACAGATAGATGGCCTTCTCCGAGGGCATCTGAATGCGTTTCCGGATGATCCACATGAACTGGGCCACTGTGATGTCAGAGGGAACCAGGTACTTCCGCTTGTCAATGTCCACGATCTGCGATCCTGACACCTTCTCCACAATTACCTGTCACACATAATGGACCGGTGACTCAAGACTCTGCCAGTGTCGTTTCAGTTCATGAAAGTTTCACTTATTGCACCCATCTGTTGGAAGGCTCTATATGCATATATCACCACATTCAGACCTTTTGCGGACCCTCGGGTTAAAACTCTATTTCCTCCGAAGACCCACTGGGGTGGGACGCGGAGAGTTCAAACCTCCGCCAAGGCCATGGGGTCACTGATGCCACAACATCTAGATACTCTGGAATCCTAGACCTACAATGTAACTTACCATGATGTAAATGCACCAAAATGTAAAATTTGAAAAACTTGTTCCATTTGTCATTTCCAACTCTAATTCAGATCCGTGTATAACCTTTTCAGTTATCCTGCTGACAGACAGACCAACATCCAGAGCCACTGTGGTGTCCCCGCAAACCCGCAGACGATCAATTTTACAGCAACTAACGATTATTTTAGTAGTCGTTTAGTAGTCGATTATTGAAATTATTAAATAAATAAATTAAATGCACAACTACTAACTTAGGTACTCGGACACAAAGTCATTACAATTAATCTATACACTAATCTTTTGGTGGTTTTCTTCATATTCATGTTTTTTAATCAATATTGTTGAATACTATTAATCAAAAACAATCCTTCAAGGCACAGTGCCAGGTGGAAGGAGGAGAGGAAGACCGAGAAAATGATGGGAAGATAACATCCAAGAGTGGGCAAGTTCCATGCGAGGGGCCAAGGACAGAGAGAGATGGAGAGAGCTGGTTGCAAAGTCTTCAGCGGCGCCCCAACGGTCAGACAGACTACGGAAGTGATGATGATGATAGAGACTATTAATCCTATTTAGAATTTCTGGAAATTATTTTGTAATATCAAAACCGATAGGGGTGCTGTGAGCAAACAACTGCTTCAATAACAATGATTGAATTCTTTGACGATTAATTGATTTTTTAATTTGTTGTTGATCAATCGATTAGTCATTGCAACCCCAGTTTCTCAATGTATAATGTATAGTGGCTTGGGAAAATGGTGCTAAAAAAATAAGAAACATAGGGTGGATTGTCCTAATCTTGGCCCTTTTTTGCAGCCTCCTAATGTGGGACAGTCTGTTGCCTAAGGGACAGTGAAATGTAGTGTTGAACGGTTGAATTTAATGTTAGACACATTACCCATGTTTGCTTTTACCATAGTTTCACTGGCATCCATTAGTTTAGGGAGGCGGCAGAGCCACTGGAGCGTAGGTGTCCCACATTAGGCAGTGGCCTACATTAGGGCAATCCACTCTACACATAATATAACCTTATTAGTCGAGAATAAGGTGTCACTTACCGGGACCCGATCAGGGTATTTGCTGCGGATTTTGGCTGATTCTCCAAATCGATGTTCTGTAATGGAAAGATTGAAAAAAGAAATGAGGATGAAAGAAAATAATAATCAGTATTATTGACACATCAAGGTGTAAATCTCTCAGACCTCAGCACAAACGATAAACATGATGATTATTTTTAAATTACTTTTCCCAACAAACATTTTGCTGTTAACTGCAACTGTTCAATTATCATGTATATCACGGTCAGTGTTGTCAGTAATGTGTAACTAAGTAACGTGTTACTCAACTTTTAGTGGTATTTCAAGTAACGAGTAATCTAAGAAGTAACGTGTAGTAGTATGATTAAAATTGCATTAGAGTAACCTACGTTACTTATGTACTTGTGTTTGTATGTTTGCCATATAAATAATAACAGCTTTGAAAAAATTGTGATGTATCAACAATTTTATTTTAATCTTTACACAATCAAAACACACAAATCAGCCGTAATATTATATTATAATATTATATTATAAATTATAATAATATATAATATTACATTATAATGTCATAAAATTATAATATTATTATATTATAATATATTACAATATTATACAATTGTTATAT
>OMKY01146895.1:0-12618 GCA_900302395.1 Bregmaceros cantori
CCCTCCTCGGCCCCTGCCCCCCCCAACGCCCAACTTCAAACCTTCGTACGAGGTGGGGGGGTGTGAATACGCCCCGTCCGCGAAACCCTCTCTGCACCCAAAATGATGTCCCAGCCTCTCCCCATCAATTACGCTGTACATGGGTCCTCACATATTATACACAGACACAGTTAAGACACGTGGGCCTACACATGTTTGAGCATGGGTGCTTTTGGGTGCTGAAAAATGACTTGTTATCCACAGATGTCTCACGAGTCCCGAACTCACGAGTCCGAGTCGAGTCTGAGTCTTTAGGGGTCGAGTCCGAGTCAAGTCCGAGTCTTTAGGGGTCGAGTCCGAGTCTTTAGGGGTACAAGTCTGAGTTGAGTCTCGAGTCATTTTTAAAGATGTAGCTGGTCGCCGCCATGATGTGCTGAGGAAGGTGAGCAGTGCGCAACCTTCTTCTTCTTCTATTGTTAAATGGCGATCGACACTTGTCTGAGCATGCCTTTGCACGCGTGGATGGAAAGGAAGCGGAAAAGAATGGATTAAAATTTGTTTTAAGCCTCGTGTGCAGTCCGCCATCTGCTCCGGTCCCTGGCCCATTGGGCTTCTGACAATGCGGCCCTCTGCGCAAAGTAGTTTATTAGCCCTGCTCTAGAATGTCTCAATTGTGTTACGATAACTCTGTGGTCCCATTCAATGCTGTATGTCTACTCGCAGCATGCTGTCAAAGACTGTCACGTGTTCAAACGTCCACAAGAGACACAAAGAACAATTATGATTGAACTGATTGCATTGATCCCATCATTTGAATGCTGTTAACGTCAGTTTGGGGCCTGTCCGCCTGATGCTACAATGATTGTCTGGCCCAGAAGGATTTAATGATTTGAAAGGTTACGGTCCTTCATTAACTTCTATTGATCGTTTACATTTGTCATTTTAATGACGTTGTTATATTTTTCAGTTTCTTTTTGTTTAAGGACGATCAGTTGTATTACACTTTTCTTTGCATATCCACCAGATATTCTGTTGAATGTATTTAATTAAACACAATGACAAAAATGATAAAAAAATAAATAAAGCCTTATAAAGTATCCATACAGAACCTGTATATTAGTTATGTTAAGCATGTATCTATTTCTATGAAGCACGTTTTCATTTCAGATTACATTTACATTTAATTACATTTAATTACAACACAATGTTCAAAATGAGAGCCATCATTTTCAGCCATAATTGCGCAATCAAACATTAATTATATTGTTGTGGCACATGAGAAAGGCTAGAAACATATATCGCTGAATGCAAAATGCAAAAGTTATTTTCTGGGCGCAAGGGCCGTCTTTCATTCTTTATTGAGAGAGATAGTGACAGGATTCAACCGGAAACTGGGATGAAGAGTCGGGGGGAGACATTGCAGAAAAGCCGGAGAGGGGATTAGAACCCGCGGCATTGCTCGAACTATGGTCTGGAGGGGCCATGGTCTATAACTTTTTTTAAAGGGGAGGAGACATCAAAAATCATGTTTTAAATGGGGTTTATACTCGGCTATACTATACTCGTGATAGATTCGAACATTCGGACACTCCAATCAGGCTTCCCAGACAGCGCCGCGTGCCGCCCATACTACCGCCCTGCCAACTGCATCCCCTTGGGGCGCCGTCTCTTCACTTGGAAGGATCTTCTTCGATTAAAATGATTGCAGTTTCAAAGGAATACATTTGATTATTTTGTTAATTTATTATTTTGATCTATTTTAGCCCCACATGGGGCTATTACAATTTTTTTTTATTTTTTTTTATATGCAAAAAATTCATACACTATGGTGACCCTTTCCCTTTATGGCTTATCAAATCAAATCAAACTTTATTTATATAGCACTTTTCATGCAGAGCAATTCAAAGTGCTTTACAGCAACAAAACAGAGCAACTGAACAAGAAAAGGAAAAGGAAAGGAACACTTAGTCTGCCTGTTTTGCTGGGCAGCACCGTCTGTGCTGATTCTACACTCAAATAACAAAAAGCTGGATTTTCCTCTTTGCAATTTGAATATCTGTAACTCATTAATTTGCAGGATAGTGAATTAAAACCAATGAGTGTGTTAATTGGATTAATTAAGTGACAGCTTTATATTCATAGCGTCACCTCACGCCCCCACCTTACTACATCTGGCTATACTGTAGCTGTGAGTGTGTGTGTGTGTTATCCCAGTAACGGTAATCAAATAAAAATAATGTGTCTGAAATACACTGTGTCACTGAAATACACTTCTGAACGAAAACACTGCCCCGTTCAAGAACCTTCAAAAACAGAGCATTCACAATTATATGTTCATCAAGCATAATTGAAGTTCTTGAACTATCTTTTTTTTAACACATTTGGTTGCAACACTGGAAGACTGAAATGGACAGAGGACACAGAGTACGGACTGGGTGACTGCCATGAGGAAGATGATCATGACCTCCATAAGGATGGAGGGGATATTCACAAACTCACAGATGCAAAACTATCATTTATTTGTATGTGTGCTCACCAGAAAAATCCGAAAAACCATCAAATAGAAACCCCAGGATGACCCCAGGCGAGGCAGAAGGAGGAACGGCAACGAACAACGGATAGAACACAATGTTTAAAATGAGAGCCACAATTTTCAGCCATAATTGTCCAGTCAAACATTAATTATCTTGTTGTGTTATATGTGAAAGGCTAGAAACCTATATCGCAGCATATTTAGGTTTTTTCCTTCAGGTTTTTTTTTCTGGGTGCAAGCACCGTTTTTCATTCTTTATTGAGAGAGATAGTGACAGGATTCGGAAACTGGGATGAAGAAGCGGGGGGAGACACTGCAGAAAAGCCGGTTAGGGGATTAGAATTCGTAGCACTGCTCGAACTATGGTCCAGTGGGGCCATGCTCTATAACGACAGAAAGAAAGTACATGAACAGAAAGGAACATTTGGCAGACAAAGATGCAAGAAGTGTTTTGGAAGTAACTTGGCTACAAGGTGCAAGCAGACAGGGCTCCTTCGAACAAGGATCAACTTCATGCACACTCATCTACCCTCCCAAGGTTGCCGAAGACACAAAGTACAGTGGTGGGCTTGATGGGGACAAGACTGCAGGGGTGAGTGAATTTGCGAGAGCAGAGCTTCGTTACGAGCACATCCAAGACAAAGACGGTCATAGTTGGACTTCAAGAGAAGAGAAGGAGGGGGGGGGGGGCTGCTCCAAACCCCAAACATAGTCTCGCCGCTGTGGCTTAGATCACAGCACACGCAGCGCTGTGAGATCATCCCGATATCCCGTCACTATCCGGTCATATGCTGCACGTTCGCTCGTCCCCCGTTCTCTCATCCACCCCCTCACACTAATGCTGTCAATAACCTGAGAAGCAGAGACCTTAGGACAGACTGTGGCTTCTGTTACGTTTCTGAGGACACTCAAAGAACCTTGGGTGGTCTGCTAAGTGCTACCACAACAGAAAACAAGAGGGTTTTTTTTGTTTATCGCTCACACTTTTACCAAAGTAAGTATATATATAAGACATTGCCTCACTTCTCTTGTGTGTATTTCTTATGCCCTATTGTTCCACTCGGTGCTAGTGTTACAAGTCAGCAGGACCGGGTGTGCGAACAGCGCGCCTCGTCCACGAACCGCCCAGCAGCACCGCCCGGTGACGGATCGTCCACGGAGGGCCCAGCGCACCCAGCTGCCACTTATCAGCGCTCATCAGTCCGCCTCCTCTTAAGACAGGGACGCGGTCCCAAAATCTTGGTCCAGGTGAGCTAGCCTGACTAAGCACGTCACACCATGATTCAATACCTTGATGAAGTTTCCATGGATTACTGTACAAACTCTGGAGTTTGACTCAATCTGGGTGCGGTCTGTCTCGCTTGCAGCCCGACCCCCAGGAGTAAAGATACTTTTTTCAGTACTCTTTCCACATCTGAAAAATAACCTCTGACAGCTAGTGGAAGCATTTTGTTGCAATGAAAATATGCTTCCTTGCATCCTTGAATACTTGTTTGTGTGTGGCTCCATATGTATGCCGGTGTTGGGGGATGTGCACAACAGATTAGATCGGTGCTTGAGGCGACAAGGGGTGTGGCCTGCAGCTCTTTGGGGGTGGGGGCGGGGTCACGGTGTGCGGGTTATCAGGTAAACGGTCATCATCTCTGTGTTAACAGCACTCCAGTGACCTGGTCTTACCTGGCCCGCGGCGTCTGTGCTGTCACTCCTAGACTGGAGTTAGCTTAATGGGGTCGAGACTTCCATTAACAGTCGGCCCGCCTTATCAAACACAGACACGCTGCCTGTCAATCCCACTGCGCTCGCACTGGCTTTGTGTTAGCTGGTGTTGCGCTAGCTAGCGTCATGATTGGATATGCTAGTGAATGTTATGCTAGTGGCCATTATGCTAACTGCCATCGTGCTAGCTGGCGTTATGGTATGCTATTCTAGCTGCTCTTATGCTAGCGAGCATTAGGCTATGTAGTCTTATGCTATTTGGCGTTAAGATAGTAGACGTTATAACAAAGAGTATATAGACCATTTCAAAGCATAAATCATCGAAGCATAAATCATCACCAGTGAGCCGCACATGTTTGATACATGTGCAGCTCGGCTCACATTGAAGAATGGCATATATTTACATGGAAAATAAATGTGAAACCTGGGTAAAGGTACTACTGTATTGACATATTACTTGTTAATTAATTTGAATAAATGATCCTAAAATAAAATATTGTTTTCACAATACGATTTACATGGCTGATTAATTAGGTATATCTGTTATATTTCATTGTTGTGCAATGAAACTATTATTACTATTATTGTTTTTGTTATTGTTTTTATTATCGATAATATGGTGATGATGATCATCATTATTATTATTATTATTATATATTGGCAGGGCACAACAAACCCTAACCTTTTCACCTAAACATTGCTAAAACTTTGATGCTAATAAGGCTATTAGTTGTGATAGAAAAAAACTCAATTCATGCACCACATGTACTATAGAAACGTTCATCAATACAAGTCCGGCAGAGGGAATCCTGCCATTCGCATGTAACTCAGATCAAACTTTCAAACTCAAAGTTGCTTGTCACGTGACATCTTAGTCTTGATATCCATTCATGACACGTAAAATCAACGCTGGGCAGGAACACATCACGTAACTTTCAGCAGCATAAAATGACCGGTGCCTAAGGAATTTCCATGAGTGAATGTCACATGACTGGCATTGCTTCATGCAGTCCCTTTTTTCAATCTACATACTTCCTTGTAGCCGGAATTCTGATTAGCTGGCATTCGACTCAGATTACGCCGGAATTCCGGTATGGGTTAGGGTTGCGGTTAGGGTTAGGAACGGCCTTTCCATATAAATGCAGCTGTCGGAGAGAAGAAACATTGGAAATCAGTGTAGTCAAAATTGAGGCCTCTAAACCACTGGAACTCACCCCAACACGCAAGTACAGAGAGTCTGTTTACTGTAACGCAATCTAGCATTCTCTATTGGCTCCCCAACTCATTTACCGATCCTGATCGGGACAAAATCACGAGTCCCGATCCTTGGAAAAAAGTCGGATCGGATCGGTGCACCTCTAGTCCATATCACCAATAATACTATGTATTTTAAGTGGTGTTCACCACGGCATCCATTTTTCCACGGGAACAACTGACACTAGGCACACTTTCCTTTAAATGTCAACTCGTTAAACATATATACTCTTTGTCTATGGGAGATGCCATAATTATATCATTATGCTAGCTGGTGTTATGATTGCAGACGTTAAGATAGCTGCCGCAATTAGTGGCATGATATGATAGCTGTTTTTATGCTATCTGGTATTATGATCCAAGGCTTTATGATAGCTGATGTATTGTAGCCATTATGCTATTATGCTAGCTGGTGTTAATGGCCATCACCCTTGGTTGTCTACTGCAACAGGGTAATTAAGTGACAGTTAGGTAATGTTAAATTATGCTGCAATATTTTTTTGACAGTAGACTGTTGCATGCATGCACTCACATACAACAATGTAAATTAAATGAGCAATTGCTTAGGAATATATTGTAACCCTACATCTGGTGGGATCACCTATTTCTTACTATGAATCAACTATCTCTTGGTGTTGACTGCACAGTTAAGCCACTACTTCTCCACTACCAAAAAACTCAAGGCACAGTTCGGCGCATCTCAGTTATGTTCAGTTCAGTGTAAATGGGAACGTGTTTCCACTGTTCTTAACGGGGCCCCGAAGGGGTGTTGCCGGATTTTTAAAAATTCAATTGTGATATACCAGTGTACACCCCTCCCTATTAGCACATGAATTCACAACACTTGTTGGCCGCTGTTCAACATGTACAGCAGAGGTAGTGGCACCCCACTGCTGGCAGGGGATACCTGCAGAGTCCTGTCTACCTTTGTTCTATTGATGCCTGCCAGATTGGGGGAGGATTAATGCCTGCCAGACTCCTGTGATTGGCCGGCCACGTTCTGTCCCTCCATCGGAGAGTGACCAATCAGCGACCAGCAAACGTGGCCGAGGACGGCCACATTCCCGGGCCCACATCTCAACGGGTCCTGAAACCTGGTGTGGCCTGGCCTATTTGAGCTTGTGGAGAAGCGATTTTCGGGGTGAATGTGCATGTGAACTGTGCTGTTCTGGCCTTAAGTAGGCCAGTGGAAAAGCGGCTTTAGACAGAAGATCAGACAGAAGATTTACGAAAGTCGGAGTCGGGCTGGCGGGAACGTCGGTCAGAACAAGCCCACAAGGAAGTGATATAGTCACCATGACAACAGGACACCAAATCCATGAAGAAGGCTGGAGCCCCACAGCCGAAACTGTCGATTTATTTAAAACCCTTGATCTGTCTTGAATATGAAACGCGTTTATGACTCAAATATTTCCAAAATACATGCAGAACAATAATTGGCTTTCTCCCCCGATGGGAACGACGCAAAGTCAGCTATGGTTACAGTGATAACATATGCTGAGATGAGACACTGAGGCATTGACTCTGACAGCCCACACCGATTTTTTGCTGTTCCATTTCAAAACCTGTCTCAATCCCATGTTTTTTAATGAGCTTTACTTTTGAATCTCTTCACTCAGTAGAGCGTGTGTACGAGAACAAGGTCAAAGAGTCAACATAGCGCGGGATGGGGCATCGTTTGATGTGTGGCAGCCCCGCCACGCAACACGCCCAGACTCTGCTAATGGCATGGACGCAGGCTGGCGAGGAAGGCTTTAGTGGATGTTGTTCCTAGAGCATATTTTTGCTTGTCGATCTCTCTACATGCATTTTAAATTTGATTTGGCTCTCCTTGCACAACCGTTATGCACTGTTAATATGAGCCACTTGTAATTACAATAATTGTTTTTGAATACAAAGAAATATACAAACATATATTAAAGTACTAACATCATTTCTGGCAGGCCATGATAGTTAATAATAATAATAATAATAATAATAATAATAATACATTGTATTCGTACCATGCCCTACATCCCGAGGGATCTCAAGGCGCCACAAGCAGTAAAAACACGATAAAAGCAAAACAAGGTGAGAGACAGTAAACATGAGCTAAAAAACAGTGAAATTAAAATTAAAATAAAAACACAGTGGGCTACGAGTAGGCTTTGGAGAAAAGAAAAGTCTTAAGTCCACTTTTAAAACTGATAACAGACTGCGGCGCTCTCAGGGTGGCTGGCAGGGCGTTCCAAAGAGTGGGCGCCACCGAGCAGAAGGCCCGGTCTCCCATGGTGCGGAGATTCGTTTTTCTTATAGGGCGACATACCCTATAAATTCTACCCGGTCGTAAACCATGTACTGCTTTGTTTTGCCAACACCTTCCCCTGATCCACCAACAAGATGGAAAGTGTCGTGTATGATGTGACATGTTCTCTTGTCACGTCGCTCGGCTCTGATCATGGGGGGTTGGCTAGCTCACCGTGTGTGTTGTGGTGAGAATCCCCTAAACTACTGCTGCCTGAAAATTCTCTATACTGCTGCTGCTCTCTGAATTACTGCTTGTCCATGGTACTCATGAAAATAGGGGAGTTCCTCCGAACAGAGCCATACTACCAAGATAATTGTAATTTCAATAAAAGGGCTGCTTCTTAATCTTCTGTTGTGTTTCTTGACTAAAATGGTTCTAACAGAAATTGAAACGTGAGCGTATAGTTCATGTTTCAATTTTGTAATGTGTTATACTGTCTGTCTCAGCTTGGAGGACGCTATCCCGAAGATGTAAAGGAATGTTATTCAACGGACTGCAATTAGTAGTTAGTTATTTTTATATGTATCTGTGGCAAAAATACATTAAAAAAGGATATGTTTGTATTCTTTTGGCCCAGGATTAGCTTCAAAAGGGAGAAGAAGGGGGTGGTGGCAAAGCTGTCAGTGAGGGAGGCAAACTCACGACTCTCTGCGTATATATGCTTTGTAGTGCTTAACAGACTGAGCTACCGTGGTGCTTTACATATTTTCTGATTTTGATTTTTATAAAAATCCTTAGAAGGTAGAGTATCTTATGTCTTTCAATATGTATTGAGAACATGTGTTTTATATATATTGCTATGAATGTGTTTTTTTCGCAACCAACAAAATGTAATTTGCCGATGGTAATTAATAAAGCATCTAGCTTTCTAATAGAGGTGCACCAATCAGGATCGGCCGTTCAGGATCGGTAAATGAGTCGGGCAGCATGTCAAATGACTGTTTATTTACTATTATTGAAATTGACAATTGTGGCAAATAGTTTGGGTACCACGAAATTTTTGCAGGATCAGGACTCTGTATAGGGACTCGGTATCGGCGACCGGGACTCAGCACCGGAGATCGGGATGGGCCGATCCTTAAAATCAAAGGATCGGGATCGGATCGGGAGCAAAGATAAGTGATCGGTGCACCCCTACTTTCTATCATGTTATGCCATGAGCTCCTTCCTTAAATGTTTTCTACAATATATCGGGTGAACCTTCAAAGGTCCAGTTCACATTTCATGGCGTGAAAATGTCTCGTTCATCAGTTCAAAGTTTTAGTTAATCAGTGTAAATACGGGTGCTTCCCCCTTAATCAATAGGCCGGCTCTGTACTCTGTATTTCTCAATGAATCAAATTTGCTGGTGTGTTAGCCTGCATTAGCAATTAGCTTGCTGGTGCCGTCGCGAGGAAGCCGTTTGAGTGTATTTAATCATCTCCTTCGTTCACTGCTGTCCCATGTTCCAAGAGTAATGAGCAAGGAGCCTGGACACCAGATTGCATAAAAATGGAAGCTTAACATTCATGAGTGGAATACACCAAGGCCCGGCTGTGCATCGCCGTCCAAAATTAGCAGCGCTTAGCAGCTAATGCCAATGAAATATGTCTGAGAGCCTGTTAAATTTGCGTCAGTTATTGGGATCTGTTGTATCGCGTCACACTTAGCTCGAATGAATTCAAGTAGCATGGTTTGAGGGGCTGTGTCTGTGCCCCTTGCATCTGTGAATCTGTCTCTGTCTAACGATAGGTTTCCACTACAGAGTGTCATTTTTCCGTACGGTACCGTACGGATATTTACCGCCCGGATTCCATACGGTATAAAAACAGCGGTTTCCATTGTGGCCACTACGGCATGCGGCGCTCTGCCATTCGTGCGTAAACAAACAACGCACTTTGCGAGAATCTGGTGTTGGCCCCCATGCGCTGCCCACATGGCTGCCCACCACGCAGGGGCACTGAATGGAGCTGCACACGCGTTTGTTGTGTGTGCGTGCTCCGGACCGGGATGAGTTCCGAAAGACAAGGGGGAAAGAGAGAAGTGAACACACACACACACACACACAACAAACGCGCGCACGAGGCCACTTCTGTAAAAACATTTGAATATATATATATATTATTTCGCCTTTGATGCACTGTAGCGCACAGTCCACTGATTGCTCAGCGCTGCTGTCAATCACTGAGCTCACGGACCCACCATACGGCGCGTGCGGGAAAAAAAATCACGGAGTTCCATGTAGTGGAGCATACCACAACGGTTACAACATATTTGTTTTGCTAACGGAATCCGTACTGAGCTGCAGAGGACGTACAGAAGAAAGGTAGTGGAAACCTAGCGTTAGGGCGTACTCAAACCAACATGTTTATCCCGTGTCCGACACGTTTCAACCCGGGGTGGAACTCGTTTCCTACGTGTCCCCGGTTGATATGAATGCAGCAAGCGGGTCCAAGCGCGCGCTACATGATTCGGGACAAGCCCTTCTAGACGAGGTGGTCTCAGCCTGAGACCGAACCCGCAGAAAACGCGCCCTAACTCGGAACAGCCCAAGTTGGAGCCGTTTCTCACAGAGGAACGGCAAGATGCATTGTGGATTTTTGGATACATTGGCAACCCACCCTGCCCAGCAAATGTGCTAATGTGACCTCCCCTCGGGTATGTGAAGTGTGAACATATTAACTCAACAATCAAGTGTGTGTGTGTGTGTGTGTGTGTGTGTGTGTGTGTGCACTTATGTGCCCAAGCCGTGAACGCATTATTATTTACGCCAATAATATTCGACTCGCCAAAATCTTATTATTATCATTATTATTGTACTTTATCTGTCTTCTTTTCTCTGATATTTTAACTTTGGGTCCAGAGTGAACGTGCCATGCATACGCGCACACACATGCTCGCTTCAAGTAATTTAAAAGTAATCCAATCTTTTTTTCCTTTTTTTTTTACTTAGAAAAAAAACTTCAATAATAATTGCAACACAATAGCTCATGGGTTCCAATTTTTTTTTCATATATTCAATTCAGTGTTGTTTCAGGCTATATTATCGTGGTGAACAGTTGCAATGTATAGGGCTGCAGACATATATTAGCCCCCGGGGCTGCAATCTGGTACATTTACATGTACTTTGTATACATTCAGTAAAGTACATTGTCCTGAGAGAATACAAAAATAGCAAATCATTTGTTGGAATATATGTGACTATCATTTTTGTCTTTCTGTAATGAAAATATAAGCCCCTCCTAACCCTGAATATACACAGTAAATTTGGCAGTGATAAATGTGCAGTGTCAAAGTTCATTGACTGTTTCAGAGTTATTACAACACAGGGAGTTGAATATTTACTAGTGTTGGTGTTCATTTGCAGAGTTACAAGGCACCGTGTCAATTAGACTCTACAAAGCCCCGCCCAAAGCCTCGCCCACCACTTCCTCTCTCAAACATTTTCCCTGACCCTTGGCGCGGACCGAGCTTCGGCTCGTACCCCAGGGGTTTGGGTCGCAATGGCGTTGAGGCCAACTCAGCATGTCGCAGGCCCTCGCGGCCTTCGTCCGCTGTGATGCAGACGCCCGTCTCTTTACGGGCGTGATGGCGGTGCTACCCTCTGCGGCCTCCCCAAGGCATACGGATACCCATCCTCTCAGGTCGACGTTTAACACTATGGAAAGAATTAATTTAACACCAAATCTGATAAGGACCAAAAAGACTCGGACACAGTGTTAAATTGAACTCTGTAAGTGTTGCTTTAACACTGCAAAATGTACTGTGTATAAGCATGTACTGCAGGCATGTCACTTGTGTAATGGAATATGTTGTATATTCGGAGTTAATTTGTCGTTAGAAACCCACTCTCATGTCCTTGAGAAGTCAGCGTCCTCTACATATCCTTACCAAGTTTATTCCTGGTGCCGTTTCCTTCACCTCCTCTCCCCAAGTCAGCTTTTAATAATTTTGAAAGTCAACAACCGGCTAACGTATTTAGGGTCAAGGCCACTTAAACTCTCACTGAAGCCGTCCAGCCGACAAGTCCAGACAAAGCTCTGCTTCCATTTATACGGGTTCTGACGCAACTCCGCCCAGAGGTCAGAGGTCAACGCCAGACGATAACAGCAGAGGCCATGGCGGAGATGACTTCATAGAATAGGAGAGAGGGAGAGAGAGAGAGGGGGGGAGGAGAGAGATATATAGAGAGAGACAAACTTAAGCGGCAAGTTAGGCTGTGTCCGAAGTGTCACACATTCGCTACTCCCTACATAAGTGAGCTAACATATAGTGCACTCATCAATTCACCACTCAACAGCAACATTTCGGACACTGTAGACTATATAGTCATATCTTTGGCTGGACGGCGATAAATATGTTTTATTGTGCTTATGTTATTTTAAATAAATATGTTATTATTACGTGAACAATACATCATAATCGTTTAGTTATTTAATACTTGATCATAATTGATGAAATTGCTGATCAAACATTCAAGAATTAAACAAAACGTAATTGAAAGTTAACAGCTATTTACCACCATCTGCATTTTTTTTCTGTACGCATTTGGCTTACTCACCGAGTGTTACTCACCCAGTGGTCACATGTTCTTCTGGACCAATAGGCTGGCTGCTTCTACTAGTAGTTCCAAAAGGAATGAGAAAATGGAACGGGTTGCACTGATTATTAAATCATGCATTTGTGGGTCACGGATCCGCACGAGAGCATTTGGGTGTGGAATAGCACACCGCAAGTTACCACCATCCGTTTTAAATAACATGGTAGGTGTGTGTTCCCACTGAGTAGACATGTTGAAAAATAGTCCAAAACACGCCAAAGGAAATGGCACCGGAAGTGACTTCCAAATACATATTTAACCGGAAGTACC
>OMKY01146904.1:0-18358 GCA_900302395.1 Bregmaceros cantori
AAATCTGAAATGAAGGTTCCAGAGATAATAATCCGGATTTTTAAATTTTCAAGCTAAATCGCAGAGCCTTCATTTGAAACAGTTAAGCTAATGAGTAGATTTATATGCAATTCTAAATGCAATCTTATTATATTTCCCACAGTATAGCCGGAACTGTCGAATGGTCAGCCACCCTTCGGGGAACCTGGCGTGAACTGCTCCAGTGGACTGGTGCCTCCATCCATCTTCGCAGCACGGAGAAAGAAATGATTAGCGGCGCTGGAGGCGCTAGCAGCATCCGCGGAGTTTGCATGGTTGGCTCCATCGTCCGACCATCAACCCGTGTCTCTAGAACTATTGCGGAATGCCCAGGCCCTGCACGAACCTGAGCTGCTCTGTCAGGTATTTCACCTCATATTTCCTAACATGATAAAGAAGTAGTTATTCTACAATACAGAACTTTGGAAGTAGGTAGATCCGATTAGGGTGGATTGCCCTAATGTGGGCCATTTTTTACAGCTTCCTAATGTGGGACAGTCAGTTGCATTAGGTGGGACAGTGACGCTAGGTTTCCACAACAGAGTTAATTTTTTCCCGTCCGTCACCTGCAGCGCCGTCCGGTAAAAAAACAGCGGTTTCCATAGTAGACCACTACGGAACGCGGCGCTCTGGTGGACGAAGTTGGTACTGTACGCACCTGGGGGGGACCCAAGCACACGTGCGCAATTATCTATTGCAGACGCAACTTCACATCTTGACGTTTGCACACGTTTGAACCTTGCGCAAAAACCATGCATGATAGTTGTAAACAATTCTACATCTCTACTGAAATAACATTCAACCACATGGACAGTTTGAAGCGGACGTTCGGCGCAGATCGTCTGTGTCTGTGTGTGTGCGCATGCGTGCGAGGGAGTCGTGGAAGGGGAGTATACACACACACACACAACGCACGCACAGGAGGATGCTCCAGTAAAAAAAAAACACATAAAACACGATTTAATTTGTCTGATGCACTGGAGCGCACAGTCCGCCGATTGCTCAGCTGCTGTCAATCACTGAACTCACGGACCCGCCCTTCCCGCCGGACGGTGCCTGCGGGAAAAATCAAAATAAATTATTTTCTGGCGCGTGCGGGAATGTGCCGCGCGGAGTCCGTTCGCGTTCACTGATGTGGAGCACACCACGACAGTAACAACAGTTTTGTTTTTTGCACGGAGTTCGGACGGCGCTGCGGGTGACGGACGGGGGGAAAAAAAACTCTGCTGTGGAAACCTAGCGTGAAATGTAGTGTTGAACAGTCACAGAACTTAATGGGAAGACCCAGAGCGACTGGAGCTTAGGCAGTGGCCCACATTAAGCAGTGGCCCACCCTAGGGCAATCCATCCTATGTAGTAGGGATGCAACTAAAGATTATTTGATCAACCCTTTTTACCAACAAATCGGAAAGGTTATTAAGCTGAAAGGTTAATATTGTATTTTGATACGTGATTAACCGTTTTTACAGACAAATTGAAATAATTATGATCCTGAAATGTTAGAAATAGTAAAAATGCTTTTGATGTCTAACTATCTCCTCATATTGGCTTTTCAATCAAGTTTACTTATTATATTCATTGTATTGTGTTTCCATGGCACTGAATGTATTAATCGCTTCAAATTAGTCAGCAACTACTTCAATGATTGTTTATCATTGATTAATCAATCAATTAATTTGTTATAGCTTTTGTATTAATCTATCTCCTAACGGATGTGCCTCAGCCCGATACATTTCTTCACACAAGCTGAGTCAGGAAAGGCCAAAATTGGTTATACAGGTAATTGCAGTATTTAAACCAGTGGCCAGCTAATAAAGGAATGGAGTGTAGCGCACACACACAATTCTGACCATGACACACTTTCCGGGATGGGTTTGAACCAGGATTGTGTGTGAAAGTCAGCATTTTGTACATTTTAGCACATCTAACACCATCTAACCACCACTAACATATATGTTAGCAATGTATGCTGTAATCACTGTAGGCCGTACTATATACTATTAGTCTGGCGTGCAACATCCTTATTATTTACATTCACTCAGGGAGTAAAGGAGAACAACAATCATACTACGGAAATTGAGTAGAGATTTTTGGAGGAACTATAGTAAAAGTGTTAAGAAACCTGAATGAGTGGTTATGGAGTGTGCCCCCCCAGACCAAAGGTCGAGTAGTGCCGCGGGTCCTTATCCCCTCTCCGGCTTTTCTCTCTGCTTTTTCCTCCGACTCTTCATCCCAGTTTCCGAGCTAATCCTATCACGACCTCCCAAATAAAGAATGAAGAACAGCTTAAAAAAATAAAATAAAAACATGAATGAATGGGCATACACACCTGTCTAATCATTTTCTCTTTGGGCATGTTTGCAGGAAGACATGAACAGCTACAGAGACCGCGGGGTGACCTGCACCTCCTCAGAACTCCCACCTGATGCTGGAGGAGGAGGGGGCGGATCCCAGCCATTCCACCACATGCCCAACGGGCACCCAGCACCGACCGATGGCTCCAATCAGCCCCGCGTATCCGTGCCCAAGATGGGCGTTCGGGCTCGCATCGCTGAATGGCCACCACGCCGCGCCCAATCCCGCGAGTCGCTACTGGAGAACGGGCAGAAGAACGCCGCCACGGGACATGATGGGTCTAACGATGTGGGACTGGTGCGTGGGGGTGTGGCCAGGTTGCCACGGAGACGGCCCAGGGACGACGATTATCGTGGTGCCGGCTTCTTTCCGCCTCTGCGACAGCGCTCCAACAGTGAGATGACACTCAGTGAGGCGGACGAAGCTGAGGTCAGTGAATGCAGTGTCTAACGCCTCTAAATGATCTATAATTATAACTAAAATTATGACAGAAAAGATGTCATTAGATACTATTTTCTTTGAACAAGGTCACAATGTTGATCTTTTGGACAAATTTGAATCAATTAGTCATGGATGTGAAAAAAAATGAAAATAAAAGATCAACAGTCGACCCCTGCTCATAAAGACAGACAGTTCAATATCATCATGGCGCCGATTTGAATGGCAAGCAACAGGAAAGGTTTTTCTAGTAGAATGGCAGAAGTAAAACCACAGAGCCGCAGTATTCAAATTTACATCTCAGCAGTACAGCACACCGAACAGTAAGTCGCATACATGCTCTAAGGGTTTGTGTCGAGAGTAGGCGCTCCAGTGTGAGGTCACATTGGACCTAACATCACTTGAAAAATCCCTCCCCAATAATTGCTGTGAACATTTACATTTGTCGAGAAAGAAAAACAATTCAGATGTACCTATTATTGTTATTGTTATTAATGTTATTATTATTTTATTATTGTTATTATTATTATTATTATTATTATTATTATTATTATTATTATTATTATTATTATATTCTTTTATTTTATTATAATTTTTTTAATGTTATTTTTTGGGGCACAAGCACCATACTTCATTCTCTATTGAAAGAGATAGTGACAGGATTAAATCGGAAACTGGGATCAAGAGTCGATGGGAGACATTGCAGAAAAGGACTCAAATAGAGGGAAAAAGAATGAAATGTGATTTAACTGCACAATTTTAGTGCAAAATACAGATATTCGTCATTATCCCTGGAGTAAGTATATTAACAATGATAAAAAAAAGATCCAGCTGTGATGACATATTGCATTCATTATGTATAAATTGTGTGAGTCTAATATGCCCCCCACATATTCATGGTCACGTGAATTAGTATAATGTTCCTTGCCATCATTTGGAACAAGTGCATCTGAAGCAGACCATTGCGTGATCCTTGACCCATTTCAGATGCAGTTTTTGAAGCATCTTTGGTTGCCCCTCAGGCTAGATGTGTGAGGGTTGTCTCAGTGTGCCTTTGTCTGATATAGTCATGTGTGTCGTGACACTTGGTTTTCTAACTTTCTCCCGGAGAAGATCCACGTGCAAGTGCACCTTCTGACATGAACACACCGCCCACCTCTGCCTGACTCTAGCGTGCTGCCGGCACTTGTGCAGCTGAAAAGAGCAGGGCATTTTCAGGAGTCTCATTATTCCTCAGATTGTATTCTGTTTCTTCTCCCAGAATACAATCTGTTTAGGGAGGAACATTCAGATCCTCACTTTTACTTTAAAACAACGTTTGTGTGTGTGGGTGTAAGAAAAATAATGTAATAAATAATAAATAATAAATATGTATTCTGCATGTGATTTGCCATTGATTGTAAAATGAATTAATTAAAAAGTTAAATTCACACTTATGTTGGGGCCCGCTGGCCGAGCGGGTAGAGAGCGCGTCCCCCAGACCATAGGTCGAGCAGTGTTGAAAACCCCCTGTCCGGCTTTTCTGCAATGTCTCCCCCGACTCTTCATCCCAGTTTCCAATTTAATCCTGTCACTATCTCTCTCAATAAAGAATGAAAAACGGCGCTTGTGCCCAAAAAATAACAAAAAAAAATTTCACACTTATGCGAAACAAATGTTGGTTAAATAAATGTATAAATAATAATGAATACATTATTCAAGATTCATTTTAATTCGCCATATTGCTTATACATGACAGCAGTACACACACATGAAATTTTAGTTTAGCATGAAACGACTCTCTCAAGATCAAGAGATAATGAACAAGGTCAACACAAAAAAATGTCAATCATGTTCAGTGATGGAGAAGATAAGATTTATGTAATTTATTTTAAGTAAGAAATAAGGCATTTTTGTAAAATGGAAGAAGACTAACATTTTCCTTTTAACGTATAGATAATCTTTGTTATTTTACGGTTTAATGACACTCTAGATACAAATATTTTGAGACCGAAGAGACAACTGGGAATTATTGCCGAGTTATTAGATAGTTCATCACAAATTGTATTACTCAGAAACCTTTCCTGTTTAATAGTTTTAAAGTGTCAATGGTCTACCCCACGTGCTGGGTCTGTGTGGGCATGGTCTAGACCGTTTATGTAAACTTGGTGGTGAACAATTATTGTAATCCCTCTTTTGGTCGTGTGGAGATGCGCACAATGCATATTTTTAGTTTTCTAGGTCCGCTGATCTCGGCATAAGCAGTATCTGGTACTGGACAAAGCATCCAAGACGTGCAAATGCATGCTTGATTAAAGTGAGCTCGACCATGTCAGAACACATGAACCGAACCGAGAGAGACATAGAAAGATTGTAATGTTGTTTATAAAGTTTCTAATGGTGTTTATACTGCTGGAAGGGTAAAGTATACTTTGCATGTGATAGTGACTGTTATTCTGGTCAAACTGTAAATATAATCTTTTTTTCTTTTTTTTTCTATGCAGATGGAGGGGCGAAGCCTCGGGACATTGTACCGGGAATACGGCAGCACGTCGTCAATTGACGTGCAAGGCATTCCGGAACAAAGCTTTTTCGATATGCTGCATCACTTGCAACAGGAACAGCCCAACTCGCGTGGCGCTCTTGGAGAGCTATTGCGTGCTGCGGACTCCTTTGGCCCTGCCATCCCACCACATGCAAACGACGACCGAGGTCGGACCTCGTCAGGGAAGGATGTAGCTGATGGACGCGTTCGCAAAAAGAGTGGTGGCACTGAAGCGTCGCTGGGACTCCAGGCCTCCCTTTTCCGCAAGCTGCGGAGTTCGAGCCGTGGAGAGCTAGATGGGAGTGGGAAGGGTGGCGATTATGCCTCAGAGGAGCCAGGGCGGGGCCCTATGCCAGACGCCTCCTACAAACCATGGGTATGTCCTAAAAGCTTTGTGCACTATGACGCACAGAGTATCCTTTTCGACCTTCACGAAGCAGCATGCCGGTCAAGCCGCTCGTCAGCTCAGCGCAGGAACATGGCAACCGGTGCTTCGGCAGCATCGTCTTCCCTCTCCACATCTCGCGCGTCGACAGCCGAGCCAACCTACTCCAGCATCGAGGATCTGACGCTGGGCGCCAGTTCCGCCTCCCTTTCCCCCGAACTATTAGCAGGCGACGGAGCGTCACCGCACCACGGCCATCCAGGGCCTCTGCTTCTGACCTGCCCACACTTTGTCAATGAAACGGGCGGCCACGGGGAGCGCAACGTCAGCTTTCTGAGTACAGGTGGCGAGCGCAGCTGGCTGCGTCGCAGCAACGCCAGCGTATCCGTGCTGGAGGTGCCTATTGAGCAACAGGTGACTCGGCTGGAGATGCTCAAGCTCTACAGCATTGAACATGTGGACCTGGGCGCACGCTACTATAGAGAATACTTCCACGGCAAAGGTAATCACAATGATCATCATTACATTATGTATATCATTCAACGGTGACCATGGTAGGATTTCTTTTAGAGTTGAACACAACTTTTGTAGTATTGAACACAAATAGATACCAGGTTTTCAGACATTCTATGCTTAGCACAATTAGCTGGCTGTATCCCAAGAGGTTGGTGGTTCGAATCTCCTCTCCAACAGCCTTCAAGACCAAGACCCCAATGGGTCATAAATGTACACCTTTCATGGCAGCCGCCACCGCTTTAACAAAGTACTGCTGCGCGCCAGAGTGAGTGTATGCAAGAAGGGAAGATATGTAGAGTGTGCATCTCGACCAAGATCAGGGAAGAGTATATTTCAGTTTTAATTTTTTTATGGCCTTTTCCTTCAATAAAGCAATTTGTAAATGATGCTGATAAGACTACCCCTGACAATTAGAGGCTTGTCTAGAGGCGCCTACATGGGTCTGTCGTTTTGTGTGCGTATCTAGAATGTATTTTTTTTTTTTTTACGTTGTGGGTGTAAAGGGTTCAGTGGCATTCAACACCGGAAACGACAACACACAACAGAACCTCTGTAGGAAGAATTGTCCTTCCCACCCCTTAATTAACAGCAGATGTCTGTGTACCACACCCGGGCCTGCAGAGGGTCTCTAAAGTATATTGAAGAAGATCAGTCTTTTAGACATTTTCATCAGGGAGTTTCAGAATAGCTATTAAATGCGCTGGATTAGTAAATGGCTGGAATAAGTTCCAATTTTGAAAAAAATTCTGAGATCTGTGATTTTGAGATTAAATTCTCTTGGCTGCTGCGTTCTGCTTATCTACCTGTCAGTTATCAGCTGCTGTCAGAAAGCAAATTCTTCACAAACACCCACCCCGCAACGAGCGTGCTGAATCATATGCTGTCTCTTGTGCCGCCCGCATCGCCGGTGTAGCGCAGCATTGTTTGCTGCAGCAAGAGCTCCCAGATGCTCGTAAAAACACACACAGAGGTTCCTCCCTTGTTCCTCTCGCGCCGGCTGAGCCAGGAATGCGAGGGAGACGACTTGCACTATGCACGTGGGGATAGGGGGCTGGGTTTCCCCCCATGTGTTTTTATGTGTGGCTCTGTGGTGGGGAGGAGAGGGAGAGGTTGTCTTGAGTTCTGGAATGCTGCCCAGTCTTGCGAGAGTAGGATGCTGGGTGATCATCAGGTGACTGAGGAACCCTGTCTGACCCCGGGATTGAGGGGAATAAGGCTTTTAAGAAAGGCTTAGGTAAAAAGATTGATCTTGAATTTCAGTTATTACAAGAAGCACTTGAACCCTTGAAATAATGTAAAAATGTAGTTATTTTTTGGGTGCAAGCATCATTTTTCATTCTTTTTATTGAGAGATAGCAATAGGATTACCTTGGAAACTGGGAAAAAGAGTCGGGTGGAGACTTTGCAGAAAACCAGGAGAGGGGATGAGAACACTCTGCACTGCTCGACCTATGGTCTGGGGGGCGTACTCCATAACCACTCCTCCACTGCGGCCTCAAATAATGTACATTTTAGATACTTTACTGTTATTACTGCCATTAGGAAATTCTATCCGGTAGTTTCAATATTACAAACTAGGGGCACATTAATTAACACACTGAATGAAATGATCTGTATCACTTCCTATCATTTCATCTTTATTTCAAAGTGCCATCTTATCCAAACCTAAGGCAAGGGAGCAACAATAAGAATAATAATTGCAATGTTTGAGATTTTTTTGAAGTTAATGTTTCATTCACAACCTCCCTAACAACGAACCCAGGGGAGAAAAAAGGGTTTTGTTCGTGTGAAGTTCAGTTGTTAAGGGTTGAATAATTGAATGAATGAATGAATAAATCTTAGTATGTTTCTGTGATCAGGGAATAGAGACCTGCAGTGCAGTGGGTGTCCTTGAGCATGTGACCTGTATAAATAGCATTGATTGGTCAATGAATTAACTATCGATCAGCTGATCAGTGCCGTGCACAACCCCATCACCAAAGTGCCACTACCCATCTGTGTGTGTTGCAGTGCACCAGTGTATGTGAGCATACTTTCATTGCTTGTGCATATTTGTCTCCCCTCGACAGACTATGTAGTCGCAACCAAAGTTACATTGAGCCACTTGACAAAAAAAATGCATTTTCCCTTGAATTTTGCTTCACAGTATGGACTAGGGACGTTGAAATGTGGGTAATACATTAATCATTCATTCATCTTGGGCCTTCTTGCCAATGCCAGGTAATATGGTGCAGTGCTATGCAAGGCAGACTTTTAACCTGCATGAGCAAAACACATTCTCAACTATCCGGCCCTATACACTCTTGTCACCCCTTCACACTAAGCTTGTCAAGAACAATGAAAAATATCGCTTGCGCCCAAAAAAATAACTAAAAAACGAACCAAAAAAACCTTGGTTTTAAGTTAAAAAGTGGTAATGTGATTTGATTCCATAATCATTGCAGTTTGCACATCCATAGAATATACTCACAACTTGGCTACACACACTCCCAGATCGCCCTCGATTCTCAGTGCTGAGGTCTCCACCACCAAGATGAGAGGCCTACATTACCTACACTTTGAGACATAAGATTCTGGTTTGCAAACATAAGACTTAAGAGCAGGTGATGACGTCAACGCACTTGGCATCGACCACAAGGTGGCCATGCAATGCATGGATCGTTCACGGTGGAAGAAAGCCATATCGAGAGCAAAGTATAGCCCAGCGGCACCTGGAAAGACGACTAAACCGATGATGAAAACATTTTTGAAAAATCAATACAATACATTTAATACATCCTAGAGCCTAGCTCATAACAGTTGCATCTATCAACGTGAAATATAATACAATTTTTTATTTTTTATTTTATCAACTTAATGGCTGGCCCCATGTGTTTATAGATGCACGTCATTGTTTGTCATTGGGATGTCATTACTTAAAATAGTGATAACAATTAGCCAGTCTCAATGCTCATGGCTACCCCCCCACCCCCGTGGTGTGTTTCAGAGCATTCCAACTATTTTGGGACCGATGACAAGTTGGGCCCCGTGGCTATCAGCATCCGCAGAGAGAAACTGGATGACACCAAAGACCTCAAGGACCAGTACCAGTACCGCCTCATCGTCAGAACCAGTGAGGTAGGCACCGTGTATGTGTGTGCGAAGGTGACACCAGAACGTCAAGGTCTGCCTCTGTGTGAACCACCTTGGTTGTATGTGTGTGTACCTGTAGATGTATGTATGTGTATTTTTTAATCACTGCATTCATGCATTGTGATGGTCATCGGGCTGGGTGATATAGGCATATATGGGGTTTAAATCTTTTTTTTTCTTTTTTCGCACCCTTCACCTGCTACACAAACAAGATAAATTGCACTTAAGTGTTCCTGCTCTTTCAACTAAATATATAAACAAAAATAAATCTGTTCATATACAGCAAGCAGCTGATGGGGAACATGCAAACGATTAAATTGGTGTACAAAAAACGAAAATTGGTTTCCTTTTTCAAAATCGATTAATATTTTTCATTGATTAATCGCCCACCTCTAGATGGTTGCTTTTTGTCTTCCGATGACTAACCGACTCTTGATGATTTATCTAACATTTACATATTTCAGAAATGAATCAAATTAGAATTTTGAATTGGGAATTTTGAGTTGACGCTGTCCAAGAGAAAATATAAAATATTTCATCCTGTCTGCACACATACGCACACACAGACATGCACACATGCTAACACATCAACATTCCACCTGCTTATACTGCAGTGGAGCCAGAGACTAGTCCAATGGGTTTGTTTTTGCAGACCGTAATAATAACCAGTACAGTGGATCAAATGTCCGAGATGGAAGGGCCACCACTCTGCGAGCCATACACCAGTGGCCCCTCAGTAGTATAACCAGTAATCATTTTCATTTAAACATAATTAAATGAAATAGTATTTTAGGTAAAATATTTTTGTAAAAAGCAAAGGAAAGTGCTGCCCAGTAGCTCAGTTGGTTAGGCAGAGCGCTGGAAAGCACGCATATTCCTCAATGGTGCGGGGAGTCGGTGGTTCGAATCTCGCCACCGACGTATTTCCCACATGTCTGTCCCCCATCTTCACCTGTTTCCGCTAACCCTAATAAATAAAAGCTTGGAAAAAAGTCTGAATGGGCTGGAAAAAACATTTTAAAAAAAGCAAAGGAAAGAGCATTTGCAACCACATGTCACTAGGGTGGAAGCAGTGCTGTTGTGCAAGTATTAGTGATCCTCAAAACACCCAACAGACAAAAAAGGACACACACACTCCAAACACACAGGAAAGCGGGAAGGAAATAGGGAGAGAAAGATCCTTCTGTGAAGAGGAGTTATTAGGTCTGGTAGGCCAACTGCTCTCTGCTTCAAGAGCATCTAGGATAGGTCTACCAGTAGAAGGGGATAAGAGTGCAAGAGTGTAGTGAGAACCTTGAAATAGTATTTTGAATAAAAAATGAAAATGTGAAATATAAATCAGTTATTGCACCAAGAAGTTAGATTGTTGTTACGCTTGCTCAATGCGGCGTTAAGCCCTGCAGACCTCACTGGTTTGTTGTGGGATATTTGCGTTCTTTTTTTTAATGTTTTATTTATTTATTTCAAATGTTTTTTTATTAAGAGAGTTCAAACAATTGCACAAACATCAATCATGTCATCAATTTCAAGTATAGATTATCGCTTTTTCCCCCACTTTTTCCAAGTCCCACCCCTCCCCAAAACTTGGTTCTACCGAAACACAAACAAAAAAAGGAAGGAAAAAAATAAATTGAATGAGAAAAAGAAAAAAATGCCTGTGTGGGTATTTGCTTTCTTGTATCTTTGCACTAAATAACGGACTTGGATATTGGATTCGGCTTGGATTAAGTCATAGTTCAACTAGAATTAAGAAAGCCTGATTTAAACTCTAAGCCTGCTTTGTGCTACATCTCCTGGGCAGACACTTCCAACAAAAGCACATGAACAGCAGAGACATGTAGTGGTCAGTCTCCATTTGTGTGTGTCCAATATATGCAGCTGCCCGCCCCGCGCCTCACTTTAAATGGATTTACTAGCTTCCATCAATCAATAGTGATGTGGATGAAGCCCAGGTGGGTGCTGTCAACACTAGGGGGTGGTAGATGGAATGGATTATCAGATGGATCGCACAGCTCATGCCCACGCTCACTGTTAATATTTAGGGTGTATAGGTTTTTCTCTGTCTTATGCTTATTGCAACAACACCAAAATGCATTTGTAAAATCTCTCAACACAATATTCCCCAGAAAGTAGAATTCCTCAAAACAATATACATTGTTAGGGTTGCATATATTTTGCACCGAATATTTGGTGTGTCTGTGTCTCAGTTGTGTTATAGGTTGGGGGGTGGAGTGGGGGTGGCCATGTGCCTGTGAATGGAGTGCGTGCATCCAGCAGATAGATATACAGCAACCGGGCGCATGCGGCTGATGGGAAACACGCAAACAAATAAATCGATGTAAAAAAACAAAAATTGGTTTCCGTTTTCAAAATCAATTAACATTTTTAATTGATTAATCGCCCACCTCTAGATGGTGGTAGAATTGGTGTATTGAGGGTTTTTTTTGTCTTCCAATCACTAACCCACATTTGGAGAACACGCACATATCTCAGAAATGCATCAAAATGGAATTTTGAATTGGGATTTTCAGTTGACATTGCCAGTAACAACTCTTACTGTTTGGTTGAAGACGGCTGCTCGTTTTCACAAACAATCATGCACCTCTGGAAACACAAACCTGAGGAAAAAACCGTATGTATATGAGGCAGACCATTTAAAAATAGACAGTTCACGGAGGGTGCACCGTATAATGTCGTGTGCGTTATATTGCAGAAAATATGATTATCAAAATCCAAATACGGTGCAACATCAGTGAGTCAGCCATTCTGAAAGACTGTGCCAATGAACATGATTTAACATTTTGACTGATGTCCGGGTTTGAAGCGTTTTCTCTTCAGTTAATTTATGTCATAAATATATCGGAGTGAAGGGAGAAAAAAAATGGCAATTTATGTCATAAATATATCGGAGTGAAGGGAGAAAAAAAATGGTTATTCATGCATCTCAACAAAATAACAAATCATTTTAATGACATTGAATTTATTATCAATTTGGACAGCATGTAATTGCCTTAGGAAGAGTCTACCAGAGAAAGAAAGTGAGACCTGTTTTGCTCTATCTGTAAATTCTCCAACCAAGTGCTGACTTGGCAAAATGAATGTAACATTCCCCATTTAGCTCGCTCTCACTCTCCCTCTATCCATCTCATTCACATGCTCTTCTCCATCTCACTCACTCCACCCGCTCTCTCACACCAGCCGTCTTTCTCTCACACACACACACACAAACACACACCCGCACACTCCCCCACCCTCTCGGCCTCTCGGTATCATTTTGAGCAGGGTCCATAACCCAAGGTAAACACGCTAGCCCCGTGGAACGGGGGGATCTCCTCTGTAGACAGTCAATCTGTCCCACCCAGCCCAGAGTTCAAAGCTCCATCACATAACTCCTGGCGTCTCTGGGGTTTCACAAACACACATAATACACACACACACACCGTCTATGTAGCGTCTCACTGCACTGTCTGACTCATGCATTTTTAACCAGTTCTGTATGCCAGCGTATGCTTGTGGATTCACATGTTTCACATGCAGGGTTCGGAAGGCATTCGTTTTGGATTACTTTGAAGGGAAAAAAAAGTTACAAACAAGGTCAGTGATCTGGCATGATATGTATGGCCCCCAATAGGCTGTTTGCACGGTGGCCGCATGTCTTGGTGGCGGCAGCCATTTTGCGGGTATCATCACAACAAACAGGCAGTGAGCGACATTATATATAACATATATAACATTGTCTGTTTAAAAGTATTATATTATTTTATTTATTCGTTTTTATTGATGTTATCAATCACCAACAGATGGCAGCATAATTACGTTGTTGTATTTGCCCCTATATAATGGACAACATTTAACCTGTACGTATACTTAGGTGATATCCGCAAAATGGCCGCTGCCGTTAGGTGCAACAGCCCTATTGTCAAACTGGAACTAGGGCTAATGAATACTGTTGAAATATAATATTCAACCGAAAATAATAGTTCCTCAGTTTATCCACTTGGGAGTATTTTCGCTTCTCTTCCTGGAAGAGTTTCGCACGTAAACCTGAGACCATGATGTTCCGCCATTCTGTTCTTCCGCACTTCTGGTGTCTTATTGTTGCCTATGTCAATTCTGGTACTGGACCGATGTCCGAGGACACAAAACACACAACGGTTCAAAATCCGACCACTAGATGTCGGTCTGTGACCAGTTACACATCACCCCCCTCGCTTCGTTCACCATTTTGTATAAATATTGATTAAATACAGTCAAAATCCCAATCAAAATCAGTTACTCACTGAGTGGTCACATGTGGCTGGCTGTCTCTACTAGTAATTCCAAAAAGAATGAGAAAATGGAACGGGTTGCACTGATTATTAAATCATGCATTTGTGGGTCAAAGATCCGCACGAGAGCATTTGGGTGTGGAATAGCACACCACAAGTTACCACCATCCGTTTTAAATAACCTAGTAGATGTGTGTTCCCGCCGAATAGACATGTTGAAAAATAGTCCAAAACACGTCAAAATAAATGGCACCGGAAGTGACGTTCCGAGTACAAATTTAACCGGAAGTACCCCCCGAACTTGTCTATAGTGCCACTCACTGCATCTCTGGAATAGAGCCTCCCCAAACTCCTGAATTTAACTCATTGAGTGGCAGGTCATTTTCAAATTCAGAACATCCCAGTGTCAGGGTTTTTATTTATTCTTCAACATTTGAGTTTTTTAAAGACCCATAGAAAAGTTCTGTTTCCAAACTTTCCATTCAGTAATGGTCTCCAGAACATGGGATGGTATCACTAAAAATGCAGATTTCTGACAAAATTGTGTAATAAATGTAGGTGCAGTACTGATTTTGTCCGCCAGACTGCACTATATACTACACTATTCGGGGAAAAAAAATAAAAATGTGAGTTACCCACAAATGAATCCTTGTTTTGACGCGAAGCAAAGCTGTTCTAGCAAGTGGAGACCATTATAAAATATCGGTAATGCATTGCTTCCAGCCTGTTCTGAAATGTCGGTGCGTGCGTGTCTGTGTTCATGTGCCAGCTGGTCACGCTCCGTGGCTCAGTGCTAGAAGACGCAGTGGCATCCACGGCGCGCCACGGCACTGTGCGAGGTCTTCCCCTGAAGGAGGTGTTGGAGCAGGTGGTTCCAGAGTTGCAGGTGTCCTGTCTGCGTTTGGCTCTTAGCACCCTAAAGGTCACCGAACAGCTTCTGAAACTGGACGAGCAGTCGGTATGAGCTTCTGGTGCATACACTTGAAACCACAATTAATGTCGGCAAAAGGTTATAAATTAGTTATTTTCATCACGTGATTACAACTCTTGAGATTATTTCATTACAGGCGCTTCATGAAATTCAAACATTCTGAATGACTCGTTGACCTACAGTCTAGTATTGTATATGACCAAACATTAGAACAGCATATTTTCATTCAATCAAGATTTTCTTGAAATCCTTTAATAGGCTTTGCATTCTTGACAACATAAGGGATATATCTACAATTCTTCATATTTGGTGGAATTATAAAGAATAAATGAAAAAAGTAGAAATGTCAGTGCAAATCTCCTAATGTGAAAGTGTTCGGCAATCAAATAATAATCATTATACGTTTAGCAAACCAATTATCATGAATAAAATGAATTGCGATCACCATGATGACACCATTCAGACAGAGTTGAAGCCTCAGGTGTGCAGAAGAGTGTATGCATGCTCCTCCGTCTGCTGCATAAATCATCTTAATTTCTTGATTTGCACACTCCCATCTGCTGCAGCTGAGTGACAAACACAAGGTGGGCGTGTTGCTGTGTCTGGCTGGCCAGAGCACAGAAGAAGAGATGTATTCTAATGAGGAGGCGTCCCCGGCCTTCACTTCCTTCCTGGAGCTTTTAGGGGAGCAGGTCCAGCTCCGAGGATTCTCCAAGTACGCCGCCCAGCTGGACACCAAGAGTAAGTTCTCCTCTTCAGTTTCCGTTACCGTTGTCAATAAAACAAAGCTGGTTATCCATATGGCAACACATTGGAAAGGCTCTGGAAATGAGGTTCTGAAGAGGAGTGAAGTGGGCAGATTGAGGGGGGGGGTGGGTCTGATCTGGCCTGCACATTTTGATGGCAAGTTCTGAAAGTGTACAGATCATCCTTAGCTAGGAGGCTGCAACTAGTCGCTTTGTGCAACGGACGATGCACTCTTTTATTGCTCTCATTGAATTCCTTTTTTCTTTTTTTCAATTTCATTTTTCCACGGAGAAAACAAATATTTCTACAGGGGCTGGTAGGATAACGTGCTAGTCTGTGCCACCTGCCTGTGTGTTTTGCAAAAAAAAAAAAAAAGTTGTGAAGTTTTGTATCTCAATGAGGTTTTAGATTATGTTTACTGCAACAGAAATGGCTTTAATTGAAGTTTCAGTATTATTTACACTATCATTGCTTACAATATATTTGTGTCCATCCGGTCGACTTGTGCACTGTGAGGCACCCAAACAACACATTTAATTTTTTAAAAAAATCCAGGCGTTACAATGCTTATGAAATTGTTTACTAATGAAAAAAGTGAACCTCATGCCTATTGTTATACTAGATATTATTAGTGAATGAAAAGTTTGATTAAATATTGTTGTTTCGATTATGCAATTCAGTTACTGTATGTGAATACATGCATAGAAGCTTCCCTACAGTGATTGAAAAAAAAGAAAAAAAACATCCTGATTGCTGTTTTGTACTTTGACGTTCAACATGAGTTTTTCTTATTATCCAATGAATGGTGTAATCAGCCTCTTGTCTCCTTGACAGCGGACTCCACTGGTACCCACTCTCTGTACACAGTCTACCAGGACACAGAGATCATGTTCCACGTGTCCACCATGCTGCCCTACATGCCCAACAACCCTCAGCAGGTAGGACGGCTCAACGCTCAAACAACTCGTCATTTATTTTTACATTAATTTTATTTCTTTTATTATTTAACCCTCAGGTGCCCGTAGGCTAAGGCATTTTCGCCGGTTTTGCACAAATTTGTTTTGCCTTCAACAAAACACATTTAAGAGTGTTATCATGACCATTTGGTAAACATATTGAGCTTTACGAATGGCCCCAAAACCTCACAAAAACACATTTTATTTTCCCTGGTTTTGGTACTTTTGAACTATATAATTACAAAAGGTTGTTACAGACAGTTTGAATGCTGAAATCATTACCCTAGTTTATAATGCATGATAAAACAATGTTGTTTTGTTATTGTTATTCCGGGTAACTCAAGGATGTACATACCTAGGCCATGAAATGCATGAAATTCATGAAACTGCGTTTTCAACATCCTAGTTGAAGCATGTGTTGGACATTTTAAATGTGTTTGTCTTGGTCATATTTGATATAATTCTCTTCAGGACATTCAGGCACTCTAAGATGATAATATACATTTAAATATTTTCCATGTGTAGCATCTCATTTTTTAACTTAAAAACACAGAAAATGCAAAAAAATATGACATTCTTTTAGATCACATTCTAGTATCATTTTTGTACAATGACATATTAACACATTCAGAGTGTAAAATAAGTAAGGACAGATTGTATTAGAGTGGAGATAAATGTGTATTTCTAGAAACAACATCAAAATATAGAAAGTGTCCATAGAAATCACACCAAATAATGACAATATTTTTCATTATCCAAACAACTATCAAGAGTAATTGTAGGTTTGCTGAGATATATATCCATATGATATCATTTCCACATTCCACAATATGTGAGACTGTGAAAATAAAAAGGTTATTAGTGTCAATATATATAGCAATATTGGTCATAGAAATGACATATTGCTTTTATCAACACAATTTTGCCATAGATTTGAGTATGAAAAATGTCTTCAAATATTTGAAGGAGTAGTTCAGCTCTCATTGGCATTCTGGGTATGGCAGCAATGCCATAATTGAAATATCAAATTAGAAACATCATATCATGGAGAAAAAAAATAAAATATATATATATATGTGTAGGTCTCAGACCAAGACAGAACAACATGACAAAATGATAGTCTCTATCTAGTTGAATAAAATGTAAATGCATTGACCGATTTCCACCAATTACACATTTTAGAAAGCTGAGAATAGTATATTTAATTGTGTGCCATATACAGTATTTAAGACGAGCATTGGACTCATCAGACAAAAAAATATATAGAAATCTGCAACAATAAAAATGATGCACACATTTGTTTTAATACAAGGGCCATCTACAGCTTCTAACAATGTTGTCAGTTTTCAAATCTGACATTTTTTCATCAAACTGTGGCATTTGGAATAAAACAAAGCTAACCGCAGTCTGTGTTCGCCTAGCAAATATTAGTGTCTCGACTAGCGTCTCTTTAAAGTTGAATAACTTTTGAACAGAGAGTCCGATTTGCACAATCTTCGACTTTTTTAGACTCCGCACCCGGATCTCTGTGTTCACAATCAGTACCGGTAGACTAATGGAGCAGGCATTGAAATAGCAGCAGGCAAATTAACGTGTTCGGTTCTTACCTTGAAAGCAATATTTTCCATTCGCAAAATCTAAGATCTATTACCATAGCTTGAGCGACAGCCCTCTGCCCATTCAAACCACGTTGTCCGTATTGAAATTGGATGGAAATTGATCAAGGTACACATTATTTGCTTCAAAGGGAAATCTATCCATTTTGCGCACCGAGCCGAATCTTCACCAATATGGCACCGTAAGCTAGCAACGGAAGCGGGGGTGTGATTTTGGGCAGGAGCGTCAGATTCTAATGCGTCTGCGTCAGGACACGCTTCACAACCGGCTCTTTCGAAGAAACCGAAGTTCTATTTCGCTCCTTCAAGCCGTCATCATCTATGTGAATATAGCCTGTCTGTCAGGCGAAACAGCAAAGGTTGTATTTTGATTGGCAGGGCCAGGCTATGTCCCGCCCTGCATGGCCCCTCAAAGGGCCGTCTTTGACATCACAAAGCCTCTTAGCTTTGCTGTTGCGAACAGTGAGGTTGT
>OMKY01146906.1:0-17076 GCA_900302395.1 Bregmaceros cantori
TCAAGTATACTACTATGCATTTCATGGCACGAATGTGCGATGCTGACCTCTAGTGGTAGCTGTGAAAAATGTACCCACTTCTAAATTTTAATAAATACGAAAAAAAAACCGAATTACTGATTGCTGATTTAAAAACTCAAAATTAGTTGTTCTCTAATAATATTACACGTATCGTAATACTATTGAAATTGAAAATCATAATTATTTGAATTTTTTAATTTGTGATTCACCCACGTGCGCCAATGTTATGGAGCGGTGCATTGTGGGTGCGAGTAAACATGGCGGCTCCTATGATGTAACCTGCAGACAGACATTCACAATGTTACACTGTGGATAATTGAACCACTCATTATCAATGTTATAACACAACTAGCTCCGCCATGTGGACCCCGTGGACCTCGGGCTTGGCTGCCGGCCGAGCGGCGTGTCGAAGCCGCCGCTGTTTGCTCCTCCGCGCCTTCGGCGGAGCGGCTTCCTCGGAGGGACGGTTCACTGCACATCGCCTGCCCCAGAGAGCCGTCCTCCGGCTTCAAGGAGCGGACACCATCTCCTTCCTCCAGGGCATCGTCACCAACGACACCCGGCATCTGGAGCAGCCCCGCACGGCCGTGTATGCCCACATGCTCAACGTCCAGGGCAGAACGCTCTATGACATCATAATGTACAGGTAAGTGGATAATTTAGTCGGCTCTTGGAAAAATAACTTTTTCTTAATGACTGGATTCCGAGACTAGAATTTATCCTAATTTTAAAATTCTAGATGAAAGTCCAACTGAGAATTCTTCCAGGCCCTGATGTAATGTCAAGATCCTGCAGATGGCGTCACCTTCCCATTTTTGCATAGGAGTTTTTTAGTTTTTTTTTTAATTTATCAGACTAGTTGGATTTAACTAATCATGTATAATGGTTATTGTTTTGTGTCTATTCGAATGTATCGGTGTATAAGGCAGATTTCAATGAAGTCCTGCTATTGAAATGACCATGCACACTTATTTGCAACATTGTGCAAAGAGTGTCATGCAGATATCTGTCATTGTGAGATGGGCTGAGGTGTTATGACCTCCGATACAGAGCATTAGTTGAATGTCACAGAACGTGGTGAATCCTGGACATGAGTTTATCATGGTTGGATCTCATCAAAATGATGAGATCAAACCATCATTGTGATGGTGCCTGCATTGAAAGTTATGCAGGCACATCCTCCCCCAAGCAGTTGCTTGTAATCTCCCCGACACAGTCTCGCTACCGTTACATTGCTCCCTGCACCTTGTAGATAATGCTGCTCGGTGTTGTCTGTCACATTAAAATACACCCCTGGCCTGGCCAGTTGGCACACCGACACAAATTCCCAGTGGATTTACTTTAGCTGCAACCGATTAATCAATAATAATCGATTATTGAAATAATCTACAACTAATTTGATAATCGATTAATCGTCAGTGATTAATAGATTCCTTGATTGACCCATTCTCCGCTCAAATGTGTTTAATAAATGTTGTTCCCGATGCCAGTCGCCATTCCCAGTACAATAAAGACAACACGTAAGCTTGGGTGAAAACCCAATATGTTCGGATGGAAGAGTAATCTCTTCCATGCTCATGCTAAAAAATGTAAAAGTTAGCAAAGAGTGGAGATGGCAAGACTGAAAAAAATATATATTTCAAACTTTTAATAATAATTCACACTAATAATCAACCTGATTTTAAGTTTAAATATTGAAAATGAACCTATTTAATCGTCAGTAGGCGGGGCGGGAGAGACATTGCAGAAAAGATGGAGAGGGCATTTGAACCCGTGGCACTGCTCGACCTATGGTCCGGGGGGGCGCGTTGTATAACCACTCTGCCACCAAGCCCCCAAAAGTTCAGCTGATACAGAATGGGGGACTCCAGTACTACATGGATACCATTGTTCATCCACACTGGCGGTGGAGCAGCCTGTGTTGGCTTATCAAACAGTTTTGTTTGGTATGCCTGCATAGATAACAGATGAGTGTAAAAAGCATGGTTAGTAGTTTGTAACGGCAGAAATTTAATGTCAAAAAAATTACACCTTCTAGTCCTTTTAAGAAGTGCTAAGATTGACACTGATCACCAAGTCACTGAGTCTGTGCTAGGCAATATTATCATCCCCCATTTTCTAATTACCTGTTGTCTGTTGATCTTGAGAGACTTGTTTCATGCCAAACTAAAGTTCCATGTGTATGTGCTGCTGTCATGCATATGCAATATGGCAAATTAAAATTAATCTGTATCTAAAATTATTTTAGTTTTAATTCAGCATATAATCACGTACAATTCATCCTTTTCAGCCTACAGGACACCTCGGAAGGCAACGTTCTCATTGAGTGTGACAAGGACCTAAGTGAGGCCGTTCACAAACACCTAAAGATCTACAAGATACGCCGCAAGGTGAACATCGCCGCCTGTCCCGACCTGGCCGTGTGGGCACTGCTTCCCCGCAAGCCCGACTCCCACGAGGCTCCCCCATGCAGTACAGCCTCGCCCGAGCAGGCGCCCGTGTGCCTCCCTGATCCCAGAACTCCAGCCATGGGCTGGAGGCTGGTGCTGGACCAGGCTGTAGATCCTCAGGCCGTGGTGGACTCTTGCCAGCTAGGAGACACCGAGGAGTACCACCAGCATCGCTACGGCATCGGTATGATTACCTGTTTGATTGCCATTTAATGTCCACGTTTGGCTATGACATTTTCAGGCTTAATGAAGGGTGCCACAGACTACGTTCTACAATGTCTGTTAATACACAGTATGGCTCATTTTTATTTCTGAATTTGCACTTTTTTATGTATCATATTCACATGAAGAAAGAGTATTTGTCCAAACCAGGAGTCCTTTGACTCAACCATAAACCATAAACAACAGGTACATTTATGTAATAATGTGTTATGAATTTAAAGACAACCAAAAAATGCTATAAATTGACTCTATGTGTTAGAAATGCCATATAAACCAATACACACACGGAGAAGCTGTTTTAAAACAATTTAAAAGTAAAAATCTGGGCTGGTCCCGTGGTCCCATTCATAGAGTTGTTGCTGTGGCTTAGATCACAGCACGCGCAGTGCCATGAGATCGCTTACCTTCAGTCATATACTGCACGTCTGGTCTGTTCGTCCCCACTCTCTCATCCCCCCTTCACACTAACGCTGTCAATAAAATGAGACAATGGCGCTGAAAAATCGTTAAACATTCAACCAGGTTCTACCTAGAAACCTGCAGACACTAGGGTTTAACTGAAGCCCCATAGAGACGGAATAGCGTTTACAGTTCTTCAGTTCAGTGGACAGTGAGGCTGATCGCACGGGGTCTGCATAAGAGCGATTTCTTTTTGTAAAGCTGGAACAATATGACATGTCTTTGATTTAGACCTGCATCCGATTAATCGATTGAGCGATGATAGTCGATTATTGAATTAATCGGCAACAAATTTGTTAGTCGATTAATCAACTGCAATTAATCGCTTCTTTGTTTGGTCCATATTTTGCTCAGACATGGTGAATATATGTTGTTCCCAATGCCAGCTTCAATTTCCAATGGCCCCGCCCATTCTCTTGGATACTGAACAGTGAACACTGTTAAGGCCCACATACAACAAGTAAGTTTGGGTTAAAATCCAATATGTTAAACTTAAGTATGGAAGAGTAGGCTCTTCCATGCTAATACTAAAAAATGGAAATGTTAGCAATACTTGGAGATGGTGAAACAGCAAAAAGTTTGCAATTTTTATATTGCCAACTTTTAATAATGTTTTAGAATCATAAATACTTAACATTAATAATCGTTGGGATTCTTAAATGTTTTTTCCAGCCCATTCAGGCCGTTTTTTTTCCAAGCTTTATTCATTAGGGCTAGTGGAAACAGGTGAAGATGGGGGGGGGGCAGACATGCGGGAAATACGTCGGTGGTGGGATTCGAACCACCGACTCACTGCGCCATTAAGGCACATGCGTGCTCTCCAGTGCACTGCCTAACCGACTGAGCTACTGGGCAGCACAATTGTTGGGATTCTAAAGGAATAATGAACCGATTTATCGGCAGTAAAAATGTCTGGTTAATCAAAATTATCAGTTGCAGCCCTGCTTTGACTCTCACAAACATGTCACACGCAAATGTAATTGCATATTTCACCACTGGAGGGTGCAGATAGGCATGTTTAAGTCAATGCAGTTTAGTGCTACTCTCTCTGCAGGGCTCTATCTCTGTCAAATATGGCTGTGTGTCTCCCGGCTATTCAGGACTCCCGGAAGGTTCCAGTGACCTCCCACCTGGTGTCGCCCTGCCTTTGGAATCCAACTTGGTCTACCTGCAGGGCATCAACTTCAGTAAGGGCTGCTACATCGGCCAGGAGCTCACGGCCCGCACGCACTTCACCGGCGTCATCCGCAAACGCCTGATGCCCACGCGCCTCCTCTCTCCGCCACCTCCAGGGACAAGCTTGGAAGGCACCAAGCTGTGCACGCCCTCCGGCAAGGAGGCGGGGAAGCACCGCGCCGGAGTGGGCGAGCTCGGGCTCAGCCTGGTCAGACTACAACACGCCCAGGAGGAACTGTCCCTGACTGCGGCCGACGGCACCACGGTGAAGCTAGAAACGTCCGTACCAGACTGGTGGCCCAAGACCACGGAGTGATCCGATATGGTGACATCTCACTATTCCAACGACTGATCGGTCAATCGATCATATCACTGCTACATACTATGTGATCTGTTTAAATAGAGCTATATTTTCTCTGAATAGTTATCTGTGAGCCATCTATTGCACTTGACTGGTGATATAAGTAAGCTTCACATATCGAACTCAACTCGTATGGTGCCAACTCATAACCAAAGTTCTCTGCACTTATTTAGTATAATTATTTCTGTTGTTATTTATTATTGTCAACTCTGAACTCCCGCAACTTGAGCCTGAAACTTAAGGGACATCAAAGACGCTAACATGTGCAAAATCATAGATCTGTTAAGAAAGGATTTGAAAGAATCATGTCTCCTTATCTTGAGGTTTTGTTTGAGCCCTGAATGTCACTTGTTGATTTTAGAAGCATGATTATGACCATTTATCAATGCCTCGGTGCATTTTTAAAATATGCTTGAGTTAACAGTAGAGCTCTCATGAAGTCTGAGCTTAGTGAGAATGTATGCAAGCATAGTCCCATAGTTATGGTACAAGCATAAAATACAATAGCATTTACTTGGTAATTTTGTGGAATTATCTCATATTCAAATTATGAATATTCAAATTGATATTCTGTGTGTCATGCATTCTGGGGTATTTTTATTGAGTAATTTATTGAGTTCAATGACAATAATTGTAATTCTCAGCATATGAATTGAAAGATGAATGATCATCTTATGAGAATATACACTTTATATTAGTGGTTTTAAAACCTGAATCGTATAGTATATTTTTGAAATTTGTGGGAATTTAATAATTGCCTTCATTAAATTGATACATTGCCGTTTCTCAATACTGCAGCCTGGGGTTCATGGTTTACAAACTGAATATAGAAACAACAGGTTCATAGGACGACTACCCTTTAGTCTAGAGTATTTGACAGAATCTTTTTTTCTTTCTGTGCGAGATAGTGACGGGGGAAGACATTGCAGAAAAGCCGGATAGGGAATTAGAACCCGCAGTGCTGCTCAACCTATGATCCGGAGGAGACACTCTATAACCACTCTGCCATCGCGCCCCCCGTAGACCACAGTATTGAGAAACTGCCTAGAACTCTGTACGTGCTGATGAGTGCATGGACAAGCACATGTCATATTTTATATATTTAATAAAATCAACTAGAGAAATGTTTTAGGATTTTATTCTTCCACAACACAATGACATTCACCAACGGTTGGGGATTAAATACTAATGTATTGAAATCTCTCAAAAGTGCTGCAGAAAAGTAATAAAAAGGTCAACCATGGCCGAGTGGTAGAAACACAGATCTTAGACAATGTACTTGTGTAATGTATTTGTTTGATTTCAGTGTCGACAGAAGTCGATTATTGTCAATCGTATGAACAGGAGGCTGCTGAGATGGTTGTGAAGCTTATAATGGCTGTGGAGAAACCTGTCTTGAGGCAGATGGTAACGGCAAACAAACAAAAAAAAACATTTGATATTCCCCGAGATGTGCATTGAAGTGGATGTTTGGTATTTTTCAACCTGGCCCCCCATTTTCTACATTTGAGTAAACAATGTAAAAAAAAAAAACTTCCATAGAACGTAGAGATCATCGTTATACAATATGGCTTTGTGTTGATGAATAATTTGTACAGAATCTTTTTTGGAACTTAACAAAATACATGAATCGGTGACTGGCAGAACTTCAGGCACCGAGGACCTTTTAAATGCATTCAATGTAGGCTTTTATCACACAATTCACATTCATTTAATTAAATGTGTAGAACATCACTAATTATTAAAAAAGCATTGTTAAACGCTCCACAAACACCACTAATAATTAAGATGAGAAAATAAGGGGCAGATTTGAAGAACACAAAACCTCCCCCTAAATTAAACTGGCTTCATGTAGAGCCCGTACACATTGCAAATGCATTGAAAAATGGGGCAAGCTTCATGTAGAGCCAGTGCCCATTGAGAATGCATTGAAAACCAAAGCTTTTATTGCTGGTCAGGCCTGAATTATGTAAAACGTAACATCCACGTTGTCCATTCATCGCGTATCCCCCGCCCACCAATACATTTGACTCGACACAGACCGCAAGGCAGTTATGCAGCGTTCACGTTTCACATTATTGACAAAGTCTACCTAACTAGTCAATCACCATTTCATAAACATCAAGTGTTATTTTTTTCCCCCTAAACCACGGGAGGCACCATGTTTCCAGAGACTGTAAAGCTAAAGTAGTAACTAGTAGTTAAGCTGCTGATGGTACGTGAAAATTACTCAAACCTCGGTCAACGCTTGTGGCGTGATGTTGCAATTAGGGGTGGAACAATACGAATATGATTGTGTTGTCACAACTTTTCAATTGTATTTGTGAAATTACGTACAATCCTCTATATCATACTTTCTTTGGTGCGCCCATTTAAAAAAAACGTGAATAAAAGAAAAAAAGACTTTTCAGTCTGGCAATGCTGCATGTGACACCACTGCTAATTCTCCTGTGCGGCATTACCCCATCTTTGGCCTTAGCACAAAGTCTAGAATAGTCGATTAAAAATGGCCTTACCGCCCAACCGGCTCTATCCTTTCGGGAAAAAGGAAGATTTTGCCATTAAAGGTTTTCACCAAAGGACGACCAAGTGTGTGCTTAACATCTCAAACGTATTGTAAATCGTTCCACACCTAGTTGCAATGTCTCGATGAAGGCTAAAGATCGATAATCTTCACCATTTTTTGTGCGGTCGACGCAAACATGGTGCCACCCTGTCTATGACATCATACTCCTGATCTCCAGTCCATATTGCAGTCTACCGACAGACAGAACAAGAATATCGGTACCGAGAATGCATAGTGGTCAGGCTAGATGCTGTCCTCTAGTGGTGTGGATGGTCTCTCTGATCTTCTGCAACAAACTGTCTGGCTCGATGTTGAGCGCAGCGTGGTCGAGGCGCTTGAAGTCGTCGCAGCACACCAGGCACTCTAGAATGTGAAGCACGCGCTGCAGGTCGAAGGTCGCGTGGTACGAGCCTAGAACCGCCAGCGTGTCCGATAGGTGGCGTGGGCACTCGACGTGCGGCGGCGAGGAGCATGTGCTCAGGAAGGCAATGCGGTTCTCTGCGATGATTTTCAGAAAGGACGCAAATTCACCGTAGTCGATGCCAGAGCAAGACTTCATGATGGTCTGTAATGAGAAGAAAATATTAGGGTTGTGGGTTTACAATCACAATAGGAGGTCTCCCTTTTTAGCTTCCTAGCAGTATAGACGGGTTTACACACAAAAGAATGGGCACAGTTATTTTTTCCCGTCGTTCTGTTGGTCATTTCCGGTGCCTTATTGTTGCCTAGGTCAACTCTGGTACTGGACCAAGGTCCGAGAACACAAAACGCACACAAGTTCAAAATCTGACCACTCATTTTACATAAATATTGATGAAATACAGTCAAAATCCAACTTGAAGTTACTCACTGAGTGGTCACATGTTCTTCCGGACAAATAGGCTGGCTGCTTCTACTAGTAATTTCAAAAAGAATGGGACAATGGAGCGGGTTGCACTGATTATTAAATCATGCGTTTGTGGGTCACAGATCCGCACGAGAGCATTTGGGTGTGGAATACCACACCACAAGTTACCACCATCCATTTTAAATAACATGGTACATGTGTGCGTTTCCACCGAATAGACATGTTGAAAATAGACAAAACATCGAAAGAAATGACACCGGAAATTACGTTCCGAGTAAAACTTTAACCAGAAGAACTTGTCTATAGCACAGGTTCAAAAAACGGACAACGGTCTGAATGGTGGAACTTCACTGGATGACAGTTCATTTACTACAACAGTGGAGCAGCATCTGCAATCAATTTGTGTGATTAATGCTGATATTCGAAATGAATATCGGCATAATATTCACGGATAGCAGACGACAGAGACGAATGGAGAAGGCTGACTGCCACATCTACAGGAGTGCCCCAATGGACAAAAGTCTAAGGGACTATAAGTATAAGTAATTCACGGATGGAAATTTGCAATCAAACCTGCACATTACTTTCAAAATCTTTTCAATTCATTCAATTTCAATCTTTGAACTAGGGCTGCAGCTATTGACTAATCAATCAATTTAGTAATCAAGTAGTATTTTCCCAAAATTTCCATCGATTCATTGGATAAACAAACATGTTTTTGCTTAGATAACAAGAAAGTATACATGTACATGACACTAAATGTCATTTAATGCAACAATGTTACAAATTTGCTTTATTTTGTCAATGGTCAATATTTATATATGATTGCATAATATAAACATGAGATGCATGTTTTAAATCTATAAAAGGTCATGCTAATGAGCCTGAGCAATGTAATTGTGTTATAAATAAAGATATGAAACGATATGAAACAAGTGGTAGCTATAGTAGTATCCCAAAGAGTTGGAACGTTTACCTGATGCGAGACGTTTACGGGGAGTCATTTTTGTACTTAAATAATGACGATTAATGGCGTAATCGTTTTAGCTCTAGTTTGAATATTGTGGTTAAAATGAATCTTGAATCTCTTTGTGGCCTGTCTAGTACTTGACTATCCATCGATAGTACCTGGCAGTGCTGATGCCAGGAGCCCATGGTCGTCCTCCACTCCTCGATCTCTCTCTGCACGGCTGCCAGCTCGTTCTGCAGGAACTGCCACATGATGTCCACGTTGCAGCCGTTCAGCCAGTTGTGATTGATGGAGATGGTGTCTTCCTAATTCAAACACATTACGTAAAAACAGTCAAGCATGGCAAGGTAGCAAAGTTGGACCTTTCTTAACCTGTGGATTGGCTAAGTGGAAAAAAAATTGTAACCACGTGGAGGAGCTGTGGGAAAGCACCTGAACTCAGGTCAGCAACAGGCTAAGCTCAGCCCATTGCTAAGCTTCATTCAGATCACATTTATAGGGGCGTGTCGGCAACAACCAAGTGACTAAGGGTGCCGACCCACAACGCTTGTCGCGAGGGCATTGGTCACTACACTGCCCCCCATGCCCCCTCGCCCCACATGGCTGTCGACCCGGAAGCCGACTCCACTCCGCGGTTCCCTCACAATTGCAGAGCGGCGCAAGTTCGATCTGACACCAATGTAATGGGAGGGAGCCCCCATGTGGAGGAGCTGGGGGAATGCAGCTGAACAGTAACGGGCTAAGCTGACCCCATTGCCAAGCTTCATTCAGATCGCATTCATAAGAGCGTGTCAGCAACAACCAATATACAGACGGTACATACCTATCTTGCATTAGAGCATGTACTCACCCAGCGTTACTTCGTTAGTATGGCTTAGCCCCACGAACCCAAATGGGGAAAGTGACAACAAAATCGAGGCATTCGATTTTCTGTTACCATCAGCCACGTAACACTTCACATACCAGACTTGAATAGGAAAAAAATGTGCTTTGTTCCAAGCGATGCTTCCAACGTACTGCTGTGTGTAGGGTGAGTGCACGCATGCAGGCAAGATATGTATATCGAATCAGCTCAGATCAAGGAAGAACATATTTCAGTATGAGCTTTTAGTGGCTTTTTCCTTAAAGAAATTGTATTTGTATTGTAAGCATATTTTTTCTTGATAGTAGCAACCTTTTTGTTTATATTGTTATGTTACCATTATGTTTGACATGCATCATCTCTTCAGTAAAGAGTAGAAAAGAAAATCAATACAAATAGTTACTCATAAAAAAATATATATATACATTTTTTTTCACCGCAAATATGTGTGTGTAGGTAATTATGCATTATAGTTGTTCTATTTTATAGTTGTTTTATTTATTTCTCCTGTGACCAATGGTAAAAGAGCAGCAATGTAAAACACAACAACTATAAAACAATGTGTGTTAATGCAACTGTGGCACTGAACATCAGGCAATACAGTGTCCAGGACCATGGCTAGTTCTCACCAGATTATAGACCTGATGGTGCCACCCGCTGGGGACAAAGATAATCTCGCCTGCTTCCTGGATGATCTCCAGTGGCTGGCAGGCCTTGTGCGCCTGAGGGAAGGAGTCCTTGTCCTGGAGGTCGGCCGCAGTCACGTCATACGCCAGGTTCCCCTGGGTGTCTCTGTGGAGGAACATGAAAAGCAAGCAAAACACATTACACAGAGAGACAGCACAAATGTAAAGAAAATCCCCTCTGGTAGGTCGGCCTACTAGGAGCAAGAGACCGTGCTGAGAATTGTTCCTTCAATTCCATAGTGGTGTAGTTGAATAGCACTGTTTCATGGTGACGGCTTGGTGGGGGCAGACATTTTGATGGTAACATTGCGGTCAGACAAACAGACAGAGAGCGATATTTGCATAACATTGTCCTTTTAAAAGTCTTCTATTATTGATTTATCCATGGTAATAATCTTATCAATCGCCAGCAAATGGCAGCCTAACTATGTTCATTGTATTTTCCCCTATACAATTGACGTGAAGTGGTAAGGTATACCGCTTAACGGTAAGCAGAGATGGCAAGTAACGAAGTACAAACACTTGAGTACTGTACTTAAGAAAAAAAATTTTTTACTTCTACTCAGTAGATTTTGACAAACATATCAGTACTTCTGCTCCTTACTTTTCCCAAAACAGGGTAGTTACTTTTTTCTGCAACAAAATGGTCTATAGCGAGAATGAATCAGTAGGGGGCGGTACTCGGTAATGTACTGAGTACAGTATCATTTAAAAAGTAGTTTTTATTTAGTCTCTGGTTGTGCCCCTCAAAAAAATCGCCTGTAAAGTGTTAAGGCAAATTTAGGTTTTGTACTTAATACTTTTACTTTTGAGTACATTTTAGAGCATGTACTTTTTACTTTCAAAAATACTTTTTGATTACATTTCTCAGCCTATACTTTTTACTTTATTTGAGAATATATTTGGATCAGTACCTAGTAGTCTTACTCGAGTTGTTTTTTTACAAATGTATTTTACTCCTACTCAAGTAAGAAATCCCGGTACTTTTGCCATCTCTGACGGTAAGTACACTTCACCGCACGTGCTACCACCAAAATGTTTGCTACCACCAAGATGTGATGTCACGGTCTCCATGCGATAAATGACAAGTCATACTTTTTTACAGAGTAAAATGTTGTTGTTTTTTTTGCATTGTAAAAATAACCCATTGTTGGCAATTTTATCCACAAGCGGCCAGCAACAATGTTTTTTTGGGGGATGCGGGGGGGCGCAAGCGCCGTTTTTCATTCTTTATTGAGAGAGATAGCGGCAGGATTAAATTGGAAACTGGGATGAAGAGTGGGGGGCGGGGGGTTGAGCAGAACCTGCGCCACTGCTCGACCTTATGATCTGAGGGACGCACTCTCTCTACCCACTCGGCCACCGTGCGCCCCCACAATATTGTCTTTTTTCCCACGTTCATTTGAATGTCTGCTAAATGTTTATGGTCGTTCCACACCTTGTCAGAAAGTATCAAATGTACCATATCAATATACGTGTTTCCTACCTGAGGAACTCCTCCTGGCCTGGCGGGTACAGCAACCACTTCTTGCGGCCACAGACGTTGGCCGACCAGCTGTAAGAACGGAAGACGTCGGCATGGAACGGCGTCCTGAAAACATTGAAAAACACAAGTATGTTACTGTATAGTTCATATTTTGAATTGAATGGCTTCAGAAGCTATTGTGGGCTAGAATACCATTGAACAACAACAGAAGCAATAAGACTGCCCTCAGTCAAGAGTGAGAATTCCAGCCGCAATTATGTGTTTAACAAAATAAATAATTACTTTTATAATTATGTTCATTTGATTTAGTTCTAGAGGCAAGGAGGAGGCAAGGAACTGAAGGAGATTTCCAAACTCTCCCCATGACCCGCCTCCTCCTTAGCACAGAACCCGCCTTAAAATGGATTTGACTGGCCCATAGAATATCTTGATTTCATCAGGCCGGCCACAGTCAGGCTGAAATTGTTAATCGGAAGCATTATATACAGATGTGACTGTAGAAGCATAAACCAATAAATCAGTATTAAACACTTTATTGTAGCTAAGAATGCTGGAATCAAATATTCAAATTTGTAATATAAGAACTGTAGAAATCAGAACTGTAGACACATGGGACTTACCAGGAGCCTTTGGGCCCCATGTAGACAAAACGATAGTCGTCCACTTCGAGCGTCGCCCAGTACTCGTTCAACCAGTCAGAGGAGAAGAACACAGGAGTAGTGTACACGTTATGGTCCGGAAAGTCTCTGTTGGGAACGCAATACAAAATCATTTACATTCACATGCTGGCTCTGTGGCACAGTCGGTTAGACACCATATGCATCACACGTGTGGTGCCTGTGACTGTCGCGGTGGAAAGCCTTGTATTATTATTATTATTATTATTATTATTATTATTATTATTATTATTAAGTAATAGTTGCTCAGTACCACACACACACAAATTGTACGGTCGTATAACGCTGTGAGCATCATAAATATTATATATACTCTCCACGACACACTCTCGACAACGAATGCTTCGCTCACAGACGACACATCCGCAGTGGTCGGAGCCAAATGTAAACACAGGCCATACCCTACCACTTCTTTATAGGGGTAGGGAATTGTATTTTCTGGCTAGCAGCTGTGTACTGAACGAATGACAACCTTCCCGGACAGCAAACCAGAGACGGCAAGTAACGAAGTACAAATACGTAAGCACTGTACTTAAGTCATTTTTTCCATGTATCTGTACTTTTAGAAGTACATTTCACTCTGATGACTTTTTAACAGAAATATCTGTACTTCTACTCCTTACTTTTCCCAGACCAGGCTCGTTACTAGTAGGAATATGTATAGTGGGAATGAGCCAGTAGGGGGCTGTAATGCCAACAGACGTTAATTACAATGTTCGGCAGTGGGATTTATGAGCCTTTAGTGAACTATGTTAGGGTAGGTTTTTTACAATTTATTCAAACATAGTAAAACTAGCATCGAAAACATGCATTTTATATACAATTATTTTCTTTTTGCTTTGTACTTTACACTTTCACGAAATACTTTTGAGTAATTTTCAGAGCCTGTACTTTTTACTTTCAAAAATACTTTTTGAGTACGTTTCTGAGCTTGAACTCTACTTGAGTAGATATTTGGATCAGTACTTTGTAGTCGTACTCGAGTTGTTTTTTTTCACGACTGTATTTTACTCTTACTCTAGTAAGAAATATGGGTACTTTTGCCATCTCTGCAGCAAACGCATAGGTACACATGACCCCACCTCACCTTGTCATGTGCCAGTCTTTGAGGTAGAGACATCCTTTAGGCGACGAGTTCCCGTTTTGAATGTAATCTTTCCAGTACTGGATGTAGTCCTTGAAAGACATGGTCTGTTTGGGGTTGGCATTGTACTCCTTGGCGTTGCAGTTTGCTACCGGCACCGGGGTGTCTTCTGGAAAAGAAATGATGTTTTGTCAGATTAAAAAGAAAACGGTGACCTGGTCCATTAGTACTCGCTCTCTCATCCTCCTTTCACACTAACACTGTCAATAATGATGAACTGGCACTTGCGCCGAAAAAAATAACAACTTAAAAACGAACTAAAAATCGGAGGAAAAAAAAGAGAAAATAAACAGAAGAGAAAACGGATCGTTTCGAGCAGGCTTTAGCTTAGCTAAATTTACTTTGACCAGTTTGCTGCGTGGTAGCACTGCCTCGTTGAAATACTTCTGTGGCCTAGTGTTAGATTGTCCGCTTTTTGATCTAGTTGATCACACCAAAGACTTCAAAACTCCCGGCTTGATACTCAGCACTGGTGAGTATCAAGCCGGTCAAACCTTTGATCGGCTTGGTCAAACCTTTGGTCAAACCTTTGACGTCTCGCAACCCATTAAACAACCATTAGGTTGTGACCTAGTGGTGGAACTTCAACAGAGCAAACTTTTGACGCGGCCTGCAAGCCATATACGACCCATTAGGCATTTTAATACTATACTTTATATCCCGAAAACAAAGCTAAAAAAATGTGGGTTATGGCTAGGATCAGAAGTTATGAAACAAACAGAAATTTGGCCATCTTGAATTCAGAAAGTGTTGGCCCCTAATCGAATCTAGCTTATGAACCTACCCTAGAGCATCGACACTCCATATTTGGGACAAATTCAGACATTGGTTCAATAGTTATGGTGTTAACAGAGGCACATGCAAAACCATAACATCTATAACGCTCTGGGTTTCGGGGATGTAATTATCTTTTTCTAACCCTTTCCCCTACGCCATCGTCGTTTTCCCAATCGATCGTGGATAAGTCTATAGTAAGGCATGGTTGGGCCATTCCCATTTGGTTTAGACAGAGCCGTTTTACACAAGAATGGGTGTTGCACACCATTACAAAGGTATTATGTTTTCAATGTCGATGTTGATGTCGCCAAAACCGCCATATTGTAAGAATGTAGGAAATTCTAACAATATTTTTTCTTAGAAAGTAGAGATTCAGGGGTCCGCGTTGGCCGAATGGTTATGGACAATGCACCTAACGCGACCCCATTCATGTTAGTGGCGATGTGTCTACCGCAACGTCCGCAGTGTCGCGAGTTCAAAACAACAAAACGGAAAAAATAACTTTAAAAAAAAAAGAAAGTAGAGACTCTGTTCTTTTCATTTGGTGGACCTTCAAACAGACAGTGTACATTTCTCAGTGTCAATACCCAACCCTATGCTTGATTCGCTTCATTTAGCATCCCTCCGTACCAAACTCCTGGAGCAAACTGTGGAAGTTGGGCCGGCCGTCCTGGGTCACCCACTGGCTGCGACAGCGCCAGTCCTCCGTGAAGCGCTTAGAGAACACGCACGGGTGGTTGGGCAGCAGGTACTTCCTGAAGAACTTGGAGTAGCTCAGGTCCTTGTCGATGTAGTCGACAAAGTGGGACGACCACCGCTGGTCGTACGACTGGCGAGTGATGGTCGCCAGGCTGCAGCAGTTTCGGTACGACTCCCGGTCCATGGCGACGTGACCGTGCACACTTTAGATCGCAGTTGTAGACTGTCATAGGGGCGCTAGCAACATGTCTCTACCGATGGTAGAGGAGCAACAGAGACGCGTTCACCCCAATTATAGGGGAGCTGGGGGAAATGTCCCTGGCAATTTTATATGGACTAATCCACCACTCAGAATGGCATCCTTATCAAATTTTTTTTTATTGTAGACTTAATTTTGAATGATGAAAACTCGAATCTGTGCCAATTTTTTCATATTTTATGTTTGCTATGTGGAACCTGTGCAGAAATGTTGGGCAGGGCCTTTTCAAAATCCAAATTGCCAATAGACTGTATGCTTTTTCTCAGTTGGTAATATGTACACAATGATTATAGAACCCAATCCCAGCCAATCAATTTTGCAAGTGACTATCAATCAATAAATAAGATACACTAGTGCCATAGCGTTGGAGCTGTCATCTCTTTAATATAAATACACATTTCTTCTTGTTTGTGCTAAGCATCCAGAGAGCCATACATTTGACATTAAATGCGATTTAAGATAATTAGATCGCATGCTTGGCTGGTGCATACTAGCTAATAATAACAACACATATCGTATTGCTTACTGACAGGGAGGATCGGAGCGTGAGGTCGTCATCAACCTTCCATGCATGTCTGCACGGCTAACCCGGGGGTTAAAACGAATGCTCTTTGTTTGAACAAGCACGAGCTAACGATGATCCGAATTTGAAAATGCATTAATTGGTGACAATAAACGGGAAGGGAAACACCATTGATCCACACAGTGACAGGAACTGCTGGGGAGTTCGCCAACGATTCAATTGGAGTTAGAAGCCATTCAAGCCAAAAAAAAAAATGATATCCTCTGATCTTCGCAGAGAACACTTCAATATGCTCCTGGGTGGGAACCTGGGCGCATGACATTGCATTTTAATAAAACCTTATAGGTTAATGCTAACTCATTCGAATGCAATAAAAAATGGTTAAGTATGCAATACATTGTTATCCCCAATTTTTACATGTATTTCACTTGGGGTTACAGTTTTAGTAAAATTCCCCATAAATTGTATCATCCAAACAAGTTAAAGATTCTGGTTGACCTTTTTAAATGGTCTAATTATTTGAATTATAAATTCGCGGTATTGTTTTCAATTCATGTGCTGATGACTTGCATTTTAATAAGAAGTCTTTCTTTTCTTTAAAGGCGGGGTGACATGCTGAATATGGAATTGTCAAATTTATGATATTTTGCCTCTAAATAAATAAAAAACATTTTAGAACGGTACAAAATCTCCCAAAAAATTGTAATAGTCATGTTTGGAGCTAGAATAAAGAAAAATAATAAATTAACAAAATAATCAAATGTATTAGGTTGAAACTGCATTTTTTTAAAAACGAAGAAGAGCTTCAACGTGCAGTCCGAAAACAGACCCGCCCCCTACCACCGCCTATGAATTAGAGGCTGGGCCGCTGGGGAGCAGAGATGGACTGTT
>OMKY01146974.1:8530-19260 GCA_900302395.1 Bregmaceros cantori
CATGTACACAAATCACAGTACCGGTATTATTTTATAAAATTATTACTGTAGCGCTGAGTTACGTATAATACACGCCCTTAGCTCCATATTTGGAAACTGGTGTGCTAGAACCTCCCTGGACCGCCCATACATACGGGTACTTTCTCAACATGTCAGTCCCATAACCCCCTATATTACGACTTCAACCCAAATCCGTTCACGCCAATGGGATGATGTCATGCACGCTGCGTCTACTTAATGTACAGGCTATGTTTTTGATGCATCAATAAGGGGATTCACAACTACTGTCTAGCGTCGCCTTCTGAATTGTAATCTCAAGGCTCGGCCAATTATGCCTCGACATTTGCACCTCTCCAATGGAAAAGTGCCTCTTGCAGGCAGTGGAGGCTGTATCTGCATAGTGTAAAAACATGCACATTCCTGTAAATACAAAGGGCTGTCCAGAGAGTGTCTTCCTGGCAATGGATATTGACCGTAGTCAGATGCTCTGTTGATTAAAAATTGATCCATTTTGAAAAATCTAATCAACTCAACGATTCTGCCACGGAGAGGAGGGGGGGGGGGGGTGTCCGGACAGGATCGGTGGTGTGCGTGTGAGAGCTAGCATTCAAACTGTGCCTGTCTCGCTCTCTCTCTCTCTCCCCCTCTCTCTCCCCGCTCTCTCTCTCTCTGAGTGCTTGTGTGTTGGTTTAGGACCCGTGATATGTGTGAGTTGAACATAATGATGTCATAGCACATGACTCTGAGTGTTTGTGTGTGCACAAGTGTGCGTGTATAACTTGATCCACGCCTGAATGTCTCTGTGTGTGGCTATGTGTTTGTGTGTGCGTATGCTGTGTGTATCTTAATGTGTGCCTGAATGTGTGTTTCCGTTTGTTTGTCTGCGTGTGTGCATGTTTTTGCATGTGTGTGTGTGCGTGTGTGTATCTTCATCATGTATGCCTGAATGTTGTTGTGGTAAGCTATGAAGCTCCCCTACCTGTACGTGTTTGACTATGACTGTGTGTTTTTACAGTACAGTCAAAGATGGCAAAAGTACCGGGATTTCTTGCTTGAGGAACAGTAAAACACATTTGTAAGAAAACAACATTGAATGAAAAATGAAACATTTGGAAATCATGCTCACCTAACCTTTCAAAGTTGGATGAAAAAAAAAGGATGTTTCCCTGTTTTGGGATAAGTAAGGAGTAGAAGCAGTGATATTTTTGTTACAAGTAAAATGTCATCAGAGAAAAAAGTACTTCTAAAGGTACAGATACTTGAAAATTCTACTTAAGTACAGTACTTAAGTATTTGTACTTTGTTACTAGCCATCTCTGAGTACAGTCATCAACTGCGCCGAGCAGGTCATGTTTTCGGTCACGTTGGTTTGTCTGCCTGTCAGCAGGATAACTGAAAAAGTTATGCACGGATGTGGATGCAATTTTGTAAAGTTGTTGTAAATGACCAACGAAACAAGTGATTGCATTTTGGTGCAAATTTTGGAGCGAAGAAACAGAACAAGTGATTAAAGTTTGGCACATTTCGGCAGCCTATAAGTAACATAATAGTGTCTAGATGTTTCGCCATCAGTTACCCATAGCCTCCTGGCATGTCCTGGTGCTTCGAAGGATATGGAAACCTATATTGTGATAACATTTTTGGCCATATCGCCCAGCCCTAGCTAGATGTTTGGTTATGTGCAGGTTTGCAATCTCTGAGTGCTTCTAGTTTGATAATGTGTTCACATCTCTGTACTTTTTTGTGTGCATGCCTGTGCATGGCGGGTTGATTTGATGTTTTGATTGTGTCTGTATGTGCATGTGTGCGTGTGCGCGCGCGTGTGTGTGTGTGTGTACACGCACGCGCGAAGGAGGTTTCAAACAAGCCTCAATGGGTGAGTAGCAAATGTCCTCTGTTCTAGTTGGCCATCTAGAACAGAGGAATTAAACAGGGTTTCCAAATATGACTTTAAACAATACTGTCAATTTTCACTAAGATTGATTGATTTTTCTCGATGAAAAGAAGTTCATTTTGGAATCCTGTTTTGAGAGAAGATTGACAGCCCTACTTCCCATGATGAGAATGGCGTGATGACTCAGAGTTCTTCATCTGGGATATTTCAGCCATCTATTCCCACTAGTGGTACAGGCAGACCTATACATAGGTTTTAATTCAATATCTAGGCCAAGCCCAGGACATCAACTTTACTTATCTTATTCTATTATTGCTACTGGTTCAGCCGCTCGCTCAGCAGATACTCGAGCACCCTTACAATAAACATTGGCTGTCCAAAAGCGTTCCCTATCCCCTATTCACTACTACCCATATACTGCACTCACTTCTAGTGCAACAGCACTATCACTATCAACTCAACAGCAACGGCCGAGATTTCGGACACTAGAGTTGTTGCCGTCAAAATTATATTAAAATATAATTATAAAAAATATCATTATAAAATTCAACAATCATCAGAAAAAGTCAGAAGTACTTACATTTATAACGATTTGCAGCAATCGGTCACTATCTATTCCCATTGTGGGATACTTTCAGTGCACTATCTAGGGTACATGGAGAATTCGGACACCCCTACAAAATGGCGTGCACCCCATATAGTGCACTATATGGGGGTTAGGGAGCGATTTCAGACACAGCCATAGTCTGTTGGTTCAGCAGTGAACTGAGCACTGTCTGGAACATTCAGGCTCCATGTTTGTACTTCCTTCTCTATGTTTACGTTTTTATGTATTTTTATTTCATTTTTCGATTTTATCGCATGGACTGTTATCAATTTAAGTGTTGCATTCAGATTCAGGATACTGCAATGCTACGTGCTGTGAAATGAAAATATGTGATATCATGTTTCATGATGTCATTTCATATAATTAGTCAAATAGTCTACCACCCACCTTGAAGTGTTGCCAGGTGCGACCCCACCAAATGGCCTACAGGTTTACCTGTCTGATTAACTGACTAGTCACAGCATGCACATTTGATCCTACTTGTATAAGGAGCGATGCAGACTGTGCCTCGAGTCCGACAATTCCTACTCACAGTGAACTTGGCCCGGAGATTTAACATCTATGTAAATATGCTCATATCTCTGTAAATATGTATGTTATTTTTTTTATGGAAACACTTCAGTGAACTATTTGGACCCATATTATGCTGTTTGGACAAAGAGCGACAACTGGAGCGCATCATTCGCAAACTGCACATCTAGCGCGCTAGGAAGAGCGAGGTCGGTGGATCGCACAGCCGCCGCACCTGTGCCTCGTCGATTCTCATCACTCTTCCTCCGTAAAAAGACACACCTGGCCCCAGGTGGACGCGCTTCCAAAGACTCTGGTAAGCCATACAAGGCTAAGCCACGTTACCATTCATTTTACATATAGACGATATTTGACGGAAATTCTTTTTGCTGGTTCCTGCTGGTCAAACTTAAGACTAAACTCAGACTTCCAGGACTCTGCACCGGCACCCGATTCCGGCCCGGTTAACCAAGGCATTCAAGACATTGAGATGAGAACCGCGTCTGACAACGACCCCATGGACACTTGAACTGTGCTTTTATAGCAAATGCAAGTGCAAATGTTTTACTTCTAAGAGTGAACCTGATGTTTTCCTGGTATGTGTTCACAGCTGGACTGGCAGTAGGGCAAATTGGGCATTTTCCCAGTGGGCCGACGCCCTTAGAGGGGCGATGATGTTGCATTTTATTTTGTAATTATAGTGGTAAAAAAAAAAATCACCAGCGGCCCATAATGTCGCCCCTCGTCCCACACAGTGTTAACACAGTAAACGGTAGGCACAATTTGGGCTCCCTCCAGTGGTCGCTTGGGGACACAGCACCCTACTTATTATTACAGTCACGGATGGATCCATCATACCACAGACAGTCACACTCACAGCCAACAGGGAAGTAGAATGAACAGAGCTTTAGTGTAGTAAAGTATTCAGAACTTATTGATGACATCAACTGGTATAGTATAGTGGTTATATTCCCTGGATGAGACTTTACACATACACGGCAAGCTAATCAATTATTATTATTTAATACTTTTCACTATATTTCAAAGCCTGGCAACTTGCACTTAAGCAGGTAATTACATAAAAAATAGGTAAGTACATAAGGTGGAGCTGAAAAGCTCAGGGCTAAGAGATTACAGACATTAGCAGCGGACGCTGAAAAATTCCCCAAAATGACAGTTTTGTTCAGTGCTCCGTTAGCAAGTTATGTCAATTTAATGTCAGATGCGCTAATTATGGGGGCCGGTCAAAAATGCCAAGTCTAAAAAATTCTTCTCCCAATCCAGGTCTGTATGTGTTGAAGTGGTTTCTGATCTTTGATGACAGTGTTTTCCCTGTCTTAACTTCTGATTCTAATTAGTGTACATACTTTAATAATGCATTCTAATTAATAAAATTGGTCTTGAATGATGAATTTATTATCCTGACTGAGCTGTTGAAATGTATTCGTTAACAATGTCTATGGTCACATATGGTCATTGAGGCAGCCTCAGGAATTTGTGCTTGATATTTCAATTCATATTTAAAGGATATGTCACCTCTAAAACGTATCAGTTTTTTTTCTGCAAAAAATGCATTACTCTACATTTGTGTGTGTGTGTGTGTGTGTGTCTGTGTGTGTGCGTGTTTATGTGTGCGTTTTCATTTCTCTGGCTTTTTTTCTGTCATGTCTCTTCTCCTCACGTGTTCATGGGAAATAATGTCAATCATTTCTCTTTTCCAGTGAGATCATTAAACACCATACAAATGAGAATTAACCTTTGCACTGTATCAGTCACACACTGGATTCATCTAACTGCAGAAACCCATCTTTTTCCACATTGGCTCTTTTACATCCTCACCCATGGCTTCACAGCGCTGTGGAACGGTATGACATGACAACTGGAGCGCGATGATTGGAGACAATATTCCTGCTTTATTTTTAAAGTCACAGAACAAGTTGCTTCAACGAGTGCCTGTTTTACTACATGTTTGTCTTAAAATGATGTCAACTCACCCGGAAAAATGCTTCTGTAACGACTTTTACTTTGGCGGAAGGGTTGTGAAAAAAGATTCTGCTGTCTGGAGAAAGCTGGATGTAGCCAATTTTCTCTTTCCTAGATTGCTATCCGGTGAGATGTCAATGTTGTATTTACCAAGTCCGAAAATGCCGCTCTAAATGTCCCTACTTCGGCAACGCAACTGCCGTCTTGCAGATGTGACAACTCACTTTGAATACGACGTGGTGGGAAAAAAAAAGTAAGGCTGAACGATAAACCGCAAAAGTAGGTTAACCGCGGTGCGCCCCCTTGCGGTTAATGGACCGCGAGGGTTACGGTTTTAATCGCAGTTTCTTGTCTCCTGTCTTAAAAAAAATCCCCATGCACGCCTTTAAGTGAATCGCCGCACTTAACGTATTTCTGTGTGTGTCCCAGGGCTTAAAATTAACGCCGACCCGGGACACCACCGCGACGATGGAAAAAAAATTCACTGGGCTTGCCCAGCAGCCAGCGCAGGGCACGCAAGCACAGTGCAGGCCAACCGCGGGGCGCGATACTGGTATTATTTCAGGAGGCTGTTATTTTTCTTGAGTCGACTCGAAAAAACATATTTTTAGTTTTGTTTGCTCAAACATGTGAAAACAGAAACGTATGTTTTATATCCTTTAATTTGACTTTAATTAAAAACAAAAAACGTTTCTGTTATGTACATTTAAAATATGAGTTAAATCAGTAAATTGCGACTGTAACTGATTACTAAAATGTTCAACCCTATTGCCGTTACCGAGTACTACCGTTTTTTGTACTATAATAGAATTGTCAAAAAATAAAACCGCAATTAAAAACCGCAATTAATCGCAAAGGTGGAAAAACCGCAATTATTATTTTTGGGCAAAACCGTGCAGCCCTAATTCACTCCATTGTGAATGTATTTACACAACATGAAGCTGTTTGGAGTCTTGATCAGCAACATCGGCAAAAAAAAGTAACAAAAAAAATAGATTCACTATTACCAAGTAGTAAGTCTTAAATCTTGCTACCAGAACAATATTTCCAGTATCAGACAGTAAAACCTAACAGTCAGTTCATAAAATATCCATTAGTGCTGCAACTGTCAAATATTTTAGTAATCAATTACTCCAACAAGATGTTGATTCGAACCGATTACTCAGCAAAAATACAGAGTTTTGTAGAAGTTATGAATATACAATAGAAATAGGATATTTCATTGAATAATGAACGTCCAAGTAATTTACTTAACAACCATTTTTATTTTCACCTGGAGGTTGTGACTAGCTTCCACAAAAACTAACTGAAAAACAGGCATTAAATTGTCCGTGCAACCTCAAAAGACAATTATTAGATTCAATATTCCATTCGACTTGATTACCTTGAATAATCGTTTCAATAGTATTGTAAGAAATATGTTAACGCTCATGAACTTAATCAAAGGCTGAATTTCTTAAATTGTCAAACAGTAATAGTCGTGGTAATTCCAGGATACCAACACTTGTACATGAGGTACTGGACACTTCCAAGACACTGCTGAGGATCTCAGCATCGACTGAGAAATATCATTTCCAACCAGGACATAGAGTTTGATGAAGTTGACGAGATGCTGCCTTGAAGTTCATTGAAGTTCATAGCAGCAGAGACGTCAAACGGTAGAACATCAACTAGAGGTATGCAGTCGGTGCCGACTGCTAAAGGGATATCCCCGAGACGCGCTAGAACCATATTTTTCTTCTTCTTTTGTTGTTTGTGCAGGTCAAAATCATATTGGAGATGCTTGCTGTGATGTCATTTTACATGCTACCGGTCTCTGCCAGTGATGGTGTCGAGACGGCGGCAGCTCACGCAAAACAGATTTCGGTTTGAACTACCAAACCCCTCTGGTCGTTGGAGCGCCTGCTCTACCAACTGAGCTACAGCTAGCCCGCTAATTGTTGTTAATTAAACTGTGGACAAAATAAACGGGCAATCAATTCACCATCACAGCTGCCAGTGTCGACGGGCAGCCGGCATTCCCAACACCCTGAACAGGAAGTTCCCTGCAGCGCCAACAGGAAGTGACACCGTGTGGAGTGTGGCCACCAGCAGCAGAAGCAGCAGCATGCTAGCAGCAGTAATAGCCTGTTGCTAGGCAACCAACGACCCTGTCAGGAGACACAATTGATGTCGCTGGTAAGGCCTTGACGTTGATGCTGGAGTTATAGCTTCAACATAACTCAGGACGTCCCAGTGCGCGGCTGTTACAGCTCTCTAGAGCTGCAGCTGAGCCCATTTACAATATTATAATGGAACGCAAATTACGCAATCTTTGGCCGTCAACAACCTACACCATAAACGTTTGAGAAATCGTGATATTGTCAATATTTAAATAATATCCCAGTTGAGATCAATAAAGAATTCTGATTGTCAAAATCATTAAAAAGCATGTCATCTCAGAGAGATTGAGATAGAATATAATAAAAAGATTACATCATATTTATAATATCTTGGAGGAAAAACCAATATGAAAATGAAATAGTATTTTGAAAACTGGCCTAATAACAGCCAATTTAACTCAGGAAAACGCCAACTACTAATGCTTGCGTTGGTGCAGTGTGAATGCCTTGTTTGTGTGTTGTGTGTTGAATGTGTAATGTGTAGGATTGTTGTCAACTCTGCTGAAGGAAGAAAGTGTGTTGGTTGTGTGTTAGCGCAGTGAGAATGACTTGGTTGTGTGTTGATTGTGTAATGTGTAGGATTGTTGTTATAATGACGCAGGAGTCACAAGGTTGAAGGTTGTGGAGTCAGGAGAGTAGAGGAGGCATTGTCTAGAAGAGGAAGCATCAACAGCACTCATGAGAATTGTTTACTAGAGATTAGAGATGCAATAGTTTATAAGTTAGCAGGGAAGAGTAGACCATTGGAAATGTTACCAATAAGTAAAGATAGCGAAACAGCCAAAATATGCAAAATTGGAATTGCAAACGTTTAATAATTAATCATTTTCATGTTAACAACTGTTCGAATTTTAAGTGATAAATTAACTGATTAATCGATTAAAGAATCATAAATCACAACTTTTCCTAGAAACTAGAGATATTTGGTTACTGATTGTTAGTGTAGATTCTGTATTGTATTTAAGTGTTAAAATGTGTGGTGCTGAAACACTTAAAATTACATTGATTAATGCAAATTAAGTTCAAATTGATTATAAAACTAACACTAATTTGGGATTAAATGTTAGGTAGTGAAAACATCATCTCCTTAGTAGAACTAACAGGTCACTACTGAAGACACTGTTTACTGAGCCCTGATTACATCAATTAAATTGATCTAATTCACTGTGTGTGCATGTCTGTGTGTTTGGATGTTAGTGTGCGTTTGTGTATGTTAGTGATTCTGAGTAACTGTAGAAAAATACAGTCTTAAAGACAAAGTTAGTGAGACAGAGGAAAAGCTGAGAGAGAGAGAGAGAGACAGACAGAGAGAGAGACAGACAGACAGACAGACGGGGAAAGAGAGAGAGACAGAGTGGGGAAAAAGATATTGATGTCAGAGAGATAGGGAGACAGAGGGGGAAAGAGAGAGACATGGAGAATGTGTAGGACTATAGAGAAAGAATGACTGATGACTTCACCCACAGTGGAAAACAGAAAACAGAGCCATCTTTATCTCAGCTGAGTGCGTCACTCCCTGGATGTCCTCAGCAGTCAGCTCTTAGAGCGAGACAGACAGCTCGAGACAGACAGGCAGCTAGAGACAGACAGGCAGCTAGAGACAGACAGGCAGCTAGAGACAGACAGGCAGCTAGAGACAGACAGACAGCTAGACACAGACAGCTAGAGACAGACAGACAGCTAGAGACAGACAGGCAGCTAGAGACAGACAGCTAGAGACAGACAGACAGCTAGACACAGACAGGCAGCTAGAGACAGACAGCTAGAGACAGACAGGCAGCTAGAGACAGACAGCTAGAGACAGACAGGCAGCTAGAGACAGACAGCTAGAGACAGACAGACAGCTAGACACAGACAGCTAGAGACAGACAGGCAGCTAGAGACATACTGACAGGCTGGTACTGCTACAGACAGGCTCCTAGAGACAGACAGGCTCCTAGAGACAGACAGGCTCCTAGAGACAGACAGGCTCCTAGAGACAGACAGGCTCCTAGAGACATACTGACAGACAGGCTCCTAGAGACAGACAGGCTCCTAGAGACAGACAGGCTCCTAGAGACAGACAGGCTCCTACAGACAGACTGCCTGTCTCTGCCAAGTTGTGCTAACCGCCTGTTTTTGGCTCTAGCGTTGGCCCGACTCGGTTCCGCCTCGGCGGGAACTTTTTGAAAATTCAAACTGTTGTCAGCTGGTGACATTCCTTCTGTCAGAGAGACAGTGACGCTGATCCACCGCCCACACACTGCTGCTGTCTATTGCTGCACCGACACAGTGCTTATGGATTGGTCAAATGTGGGCCGTTTTTACAACTTCCTAATGTGGGACAGTCAGTTGTCTAATGTTATACAGTGAGACGTAGTGTTAAATAGTTGAAGTTAAGGTTGGACACGTTACTATAGTTTGCTTTTACCATAGTTCCACTGACATTCATTAGTTTTGGGAGGAGCCAGAGCCGCTGGAGCTTAGCTGTCCCACGTTAGACAGTGGCCCACATTAAGGCAATCCACCCCATTACCCTGTCTTAATTGTTAAACAGTAATAGCTAATAACCAAACTACGACTATATTCCTGTTAAGTCAAAGGGGGCATTTCCATCATGACCCCCCACCACCCAAAATACAGACAAGGTCACAGTGTTGGCCCCTCATGGAGACAAGGACCCCCATGACACCCACGACCCCTCGCTCTGCACATATTTTACAACACTCAGAGCTGCGGACCACCGATTGAGAAAAACACTAATGCAATACACAGGGGTATTGCAGGAGACACCAAGTTGCATGGTATACCTTTTTATAGACCAACTTCAAGACCACCCAAAAACAACTTAGTACTTTCGAGCCAATTATTCTGTAGAAGACAAAAAAAGAAAGCCCATTTCACACAAACACTGTCCACACAAGTGATCGCCGCAGTGAAGATATAACAAAATTCATTGATCATTATCATTACATTATTCTATTAAGTATTGCGTTAGTATATTAATTCGTGTATTATTATTGTATTAATGACAGACCTGACGGCAGAAGACTGGAGCGGGTTCACATCCCGTGATCCCGTTCGTTATACACGTGCGCGCACATAAACACACGCACGCGCGCGCACACACACACACACACACACACACACACACACACACACGCACCCACTCACACACAAAAACACACACACACAGACACACACTGACACCCATGAACACACACACACACACACACCAAAAGACACACACAGACACACAATGACACCCATGAACACACACACACCAAAAGACACACACACACACACACACACACACACATGAACACACACACACACACCAAAAGACACACACAGACACACACTGAAACCGACGAACAGACACATGCACAAGACAATAGAGGCACACAGACCCATATGCACACACACAGACACCCACAGACAAACACTGACATCCATAGACACAGATGAACACACACATACACACACACCAGACATGGGCAGAGTAGCCATAAAAATTACTCAAGTAAAAGTATTGTTACCTTAGCAAAATATTACAAAAAAAAGAAAAAAGTAGTCATCCAAATAGGTACTCAAG
>OMKY01146993.1:0-11559 GCA_900302395.1 Bregmaceros cantori
AGCTTATAACTAGGATGTTACCGTCATCAGCCCACTGTATTTGTTTGCGTGTGTGTCTGTGTGTGTGCGCGAGTGTGTTTGATTTGGGAGGCCGTGGGTGACGTTGTTCTGTTCAATGTTCTGTTTCTGTAAAGCACTTTGTGTTGCTCTGCATGAAAAGTGCTATACAAATATATAAAGTTTGAGTTTGAGTTTGAGTAGGGGCTAGGGGGCGATTACGGCCCCTGTCTTGCCCAAGGGTACTCACTTATGGAGTCTGTAAGAGCCGGGATTCGTGCAGCCAATCTTTATCTGTATATGTACATTCTGTTATGAGAAAGTGACTGACCAGACAGACTGAACCCAGACTGGTGGAGGTTCCGTGGGGCGGAGTTGACCGGGGCCTGTTTGGCCGGTGAGGCAGTGGCGGAGGGGGCGGGGCTTGCAGTGCGGCTGGCGACGGATACTTCACACACTGGGCCGTCGTAGAGACCCCGGGGGACACCACGCATCTCAGCCAGCTGGCACACACACACACATGATCACTAATCGTAGCAGTATCACTCGTTATTGCTAATCAGCCGTCTTACATTGCATAGTGTAATTCAGGGGTGGGGAACCGGCGGCCTGTGGGCCGCGCCCGGCCTGCGACACCCTGTCATTTGTCAATTTGCCCGCGGAGCAATTCCTAAATTTATTATATATTAAAAATATTTAAAAATGAATTGAAATATATTTCACTGAAGTGCGGCCACCACACTTGCTGACTGCACCGTCTGCACGCACACACAGACTGCGCGCTGAGCATCGCATTCACACTCTTCGGCGCTGATTGACGCTGAAATACATGTGGACACACACGGACAACGGGGCATCCGAGAGCCTGCAATATAGAGTCAAGTTGTTCACCACTATTCAGCGGAGGGTTGTAGCACCGCCACATCTTTTTAGAAGGATGATTCATGTTGGTGCACAGTCTGCAACAAGCTGGGGTAGTGAAATATAGTGAAGTGTTTACTAAAATCTGAAATGTTTGATACAATATTTGTAAATTGCAGTGAATAAAACAGATGGCTAATATGGTTCAGCTAGAGGATGTACCTTGCTGCGGGCACGTATCCGCTTGTAGACGTGGTCTACAAAAGGCTTGCGTGCCACGTAGCGCCCGGCGCCGGCGGTGGTGTGGAGCTCTCCCTCGTCCAGCACGATCCTCCCCTGGCTGATCACCACTAGGGGACCCCCGCGCACCTCAACTCCTTCCAGGATGTTGTACTCTGCGGCCTAGCGCACCAAGGACACATCAACCGTTCATCAATTCATCCATCATTAATATCACAGAGAAACGCTAATTTAAAGGAGTCTTCGTATTTGTTGACCATGGACCCATGCTTACTAGCCTGGCGAGCCAGAACGAATGCATCGTCCACGCATCGCACACCGCTAGATGGGGTCTTCACGTCTTTTCCATGTGTGTGATTACACAATATGGCAAAAAAGTATGTCTGTTTCTGATTCTGATGTTTAGGAATTGGGGGTTTATGCGACAAGTTAGACTGTACAACAATGAGAGCTCCTGATGGCTCTTTCTTTTGTCATTCATGTAAGTTTATATTGCCATGATTGATGCTGTAGGTGTGTTTTCCTAACTCGGTTCCCTCTCCTGCTGAACCAACAAAAGGTAAAATGGATTAATCATCCATATTTACAGATAACTAATCAATGCATTGGTTAATTTCTCCAACCTGAAATGTTGGAGAAATGAACCTACTCTTCCATGGTATCTTATAACATCGGTTTACCCACCCAAGCTTATTTCTTATCTTTATTGTATTTTCTGTCTTGCTGTGGGGCTTAACAGTATTCAGTATTCAGAATGGAGACTGGCATTGGGAGCAAAACCCATGAAGCCTGTTTAAGCGGAGGATGGACCATACAATGAAATTATTAATCACTGCAAATGAAATGACTAACACATTGATTAGCAATTAATTGAATAATGTATTATCAATGATTGATTGGCAAATTGATTGCAGCTCTGCTATCTACCTATCTATCTATCTATCTATCTATCTATGCACACACCGACACACTCCAGCTCTGACGGGTGTGGCTGCAGGGTATAATGGCAGGATGATGTCATGCTTTCCCCCAGGGATCGCTGACACACCCTGACACATCTCTATGGAGATTGGCTTGCTCAAAGAGGCTCGGCAAGGACAGTCACATGATTCGCAGTGAATGACGGGCAAGGCTGGAGTTAGTAGTCGGGGGTGGAGTAACGATGAGACGCACATCGGTGATCAGAGATGGCAACCGCTGTGGAATTATTAAATCAATGTTGACAGTAAAAGATAATTGATCCAGCGGTGCACATCACACTACTCAGGGCTACTCCATTATGACACGACAGATAGAAGGGTGTTTCCATTTCCAAGCATGGCAGTACAATTTCCTTAGAGTTAATAGAGAATGGTTTAGCTTAACATGAGGTCTCGCTAAGGACAGTGATCAAACTGACATACCATTCCTGTCCGGACAAACTATTCACAATAAGCGATGAGACCAGCCTTTATATCCACAAAATTCAAAAGAGATCAAAGACTAGCCAGGAAGCAGACAACTCCCTGCCAGATCAATATCTCAACTGGGGAGACAAGACATCTTCTAGTAAAAGGTACCGGACATTTTTAGGCAAATGCATGGCTTCATTCAGGTTGAATAATGCTAAGAACAAATACTCCATTACAGTACTTAAGTACTTTGTACCTTTAGAAGTATTTATTTCTGTGGCGACTTTCTGCTTTTGCTTAGTAGAAAATCAGAGCGTTTATAGTTAACAGCGCAAAAGGTATTTTCTTCAGCGGCAGCGCGCAGGGTAGCACCATACCGACATGTTGAGTAAAACAAGGCGGCTGTCGACAAAATAAGACATTTTTAAATGTGTATTTCCCAGGAAATACGTCACTGCGCCCCACCACGTCGTTGCATAGTTTCCTCAAGTCGGTTGAATGTGCAACAACCATACCAAAAGATGTTTTATCTTTTGCGTCTTGCCGTTTACAGTTGAAATGAGTTGTCCGATTAAACACTTTTATTACCGACTGATGGCTCTTGGCGGTGATGATCTTGGTGAGGTCTGGGTCCCAGAGCACCAAGTCAGCGTCCGAGCCCACGGCGATGCGACCCTTGCGGGGGTAGAGGTTGAAGAGCTTGGCGGCGTTCGTGCTGGTCACCGCCACAAAGTAGTTTTCATCCATCTTACCAGATGCCTGGAGACAAGTGGAAGAACATCAGTGGTGAGTTTCTGCTATTTCCTGTAGCTAACAAAGCGGGGTCAAACATGCGGCCCGCAGGCCAGATTAGGCCCACAGTTGGGGCAAGCTGATTTACGATATTAGCTGCAGCTTTTCAATGAGAGACAAGGCTATTCTAAATGTGTCCACTGGATGTCGCAATAGCAATTGCGACAAGTGTGCAAGCATACTGTTTCTATCAGGGGCAGAGCAAGAAGCTGGCTGTTTCACAATATGGTAGTCTAATGGCCAGTTGCACACCAATGCAACTGCCTGCAACTGCAACAACCTGCAACTGTCTGCAACCGTTCCTATTGTTGCAGGCAGTTGCAAGGGCTCAAAGGCTGAGGACTCCATTCAGATCTATAGTTGGGAGACTGTGAATGGCTCGTTTTCAGAGATGGGCAGTAATGCATTACATTTACTCTGTTACTCTGTTTTTGTGTACTTTCTTACTTTTTTCACAAGTTACTTTCTACTTTTACTCAAGCAAATGCCTTTAGCGACACCCGTTGGGAACTGTTGGCACATATGTTATCGTCATATCGCTCTCTCCCCCTCTCGGGCGCTCTCGCTCTCTCAGTCTCTCTCTCTCTCGGGTGCTTTCTCTCTTGCTCTTTCTCTCTCCCCAACCCTCTCTCTCTCTCTCTCTTGAATCGTTCCTTGAATCGGTATGGTGCCCTGGTTTCAAGTTCAGCTTAAATAAAAAATTTAATCCTGTTAAAAATGTATTTGCATTGACGCTGATGATAACGTCGGCATTCATTAGAATCCCTCCAGAAAACAGAAGACGGGGGAGGGACACACACCACACACTTGTCCCAGACGAGGGACATCCTCTCCTCAGCTCCGTTCACTCCCTCCGGGATGAGGGTGAAGTCGTCCTTGCCCACCGCTCGCTGGCTGGTCAGGAAGGGGCAGTGGGAGCTGCCTGTCACCTGGAGATCTCCACTGTGTGACACATGATGGACAGGTAATCACATTACTGTGATCAGATTAGCAACAGATAGACGGACAAGATATATAAATTAGAGCTGCAATAACGATTATTTTGATAATCGATGAATCGGCTATTTTTAGAGACGATTAATCGATTTAATCTTTATTTTTCCTTTGAAATCAGAACGGTTATTTCTTCATATTTTTTGCCCTTTTCGTACTATTTTCGGTTTTATTCAAAATCAGTCACTGGAACTCAACTGAGTACCACATTCCCATGAACAAACTGCTGTGATGTGCTGTCAAATCACTGCAGACAAAGAACATCTTTGATGGGTAGCAATGAAGGAAATAATCTGCCTGGTATTTGGAAGGAATCTTAAGTACAGCGTCTTTCCAACACAACAACCACTGTTAGCGCTGCATGTCAGACTCCAGTTCATTTTTCACATTCTGGTAAACATCCAGAGGAGCTGTGAGGCAAGTCAACATGGGTCACAGACTTGTGTTGGGGATTTTTTTAGGCCTACACAGTGAATTTTGCAGGGTTAAATATGCAGTGTCAAAGTTCATTGTAATGACTCTTCCAGTGTCATTACAACAATGGAGGGAGTTTAATATTTTCTAGTGTTGGTGTTAATTTGCAGAGTTACAAGGCGCTGTGTCAATGAGACTCTTAAAAGCCCCGCCCAAAGCCTTGCCACCTCATCCTCTCTCAAACTTTAAAGACCGCCATTTTCATTGCATTGTGACTCATGCGGCACCCGACCCCTAGTGCGGACCAAGGTCCAGCTCGGACCCCAAGGGTTTGGGTCGCAGTAGTGCTGCCGTCTCGCCGTGTCGCAGGCCCTCGCGGCCTTCGTCCGCTCAGATGCAGTCGCCCGTTGCTTCACGGACGTGCCGGCGGTGCTGTACAGTGTTAGCCAGTGTTAATTTATTACTCAATTTCAAGTTAATTTTAAGAGGAGTTAAACACTATGGAAAGAGTTAATTTAACACCAAATCTAATAAGGACCAAATACACTCAGACACAGTGTTAAATTTAACTCTTTAAGTGTTGATTTAACACTGCAACATTTACTGTGAACAAGTTCAGCTCTGAGTGGATATTGCAATAATCTCAAATAATGTGTCTACCTCTGACTTCCTGAAGGGGGTGTCATGTTTGTGATGAGAGCCTTGGGGTCTTAACACATGCCTGTTACAATGAATCTACTTGATTATGTTCTTCTGAGTCGATACACACCTACATAATTATTTAGTAAAAAATGAAAAATGAAACAATTATCGTCAGTAAAAATCGCCGATTAATCAATGATCAAAATACTCGTTAGTTGCAGCCCCAGGCTAATCACATCCACACGACTGAAATTTGGTTACACAAAATCTAATGCAGTGATTTTTAGTAGCTTCTCTTAGCGTCTATAAGACCACATTACCTCGAGACAGGGATGCACTGTTAGTTCTTAGCCTCTCTATTAGCTGCTAGCCTCTTGGTTAGCTCCTAACCTCTCTGATAGCTGATAGCATCTCTGTTAGCTGTACGCCTCTCTGTTAGCTGCTAGGCTCTCTACTAGCTGCTAGCCTGGCTGTTAGCCGTCGTCTCTATGAAGTACACAAAATCAAATGCAGTGATTTTTAGTAGCTACATTCTCTATTGTCGTTTGGGTCCTGGGGGCCAAGCGATGCTAATAAAGTACTGCTGCGCACGAGAGTGAGAGCACGCACGGTAACGGTATTACTTTCAGCACCAAGCATTTTAACACTAATACATTTTCACCAATGTTTGATTGTCCAACGTATAACTTATAATGAAAAATAGAGAATTTTCTTTGCAGGGTTAGCTGAAAGGGGGGTAGCAGATATGCAAGAAAGCTGTCGGTCGGGACAAAGCAAACCCACGACTCACCAGGGCATGTGCTTTGTAGCGCTCTACCTGTCCAACTGAAGTAACTGTGAGACAAAGGATCTCTACTTTCTATGTTCTAAAAATGTCTCTTGACGTCTTTGGCAGTAAATATGTAATATGTCTGTGGAAGTCTGCTGAAAGAGTTCAAAAGTAACTTTTCCAAACCTGCATATATGTACTGTAAATTTAGGCTTCGTAGCTGAAAGTGTTGAGTAAGCCTCCAAAAAGCAGTAAATCTGCGAGGTCTTGTGGATTCTGGTTTTATTGGCCGTTGTCTGCTGAGCTAATTCTTCCAAAGACCCATGCATTCTGACTTCCCAGGTTTCTCCAGGTCGGACGGTCTGACGTGTCTCATGGTGAGTTGTGTTTAACATCTGGACGTAGCGCGGAGCCGTGCTTTTATCAGGCTTATCTGGAGCACATTCTGTGAACGCGCGTCCCCTGGAGGGTCATAAAGAATGTGGAATGTTGGACACGGGGAGGCGGGGGGGGGGGGGGGCGGATGTTCAGTCTGTGTGACGTCACCACAGAGGGGAGATAGAGAGTGAGTTCCAATATGGAGGAAGGAAGGGCTCCAATTATTAAGCGGATTATAGCGCTGCAGGTAGTCGATATTTTAGTAATTGACAGAGATGGCAAGTAATGAAATACTCCATTACTGTCCTTAACAACCCAGAGACCTATAAACGGGTTGGACCGTTCATTCTCGGCCATCTTGCCTGAGATACTAATAATTAATACAATAATATTTAATAGCAACCAATATTTCACTCTATTTTATCCTCTCTCTACCCGTATCTCTCTCTCCCCTCTCTCTCTTAAGTAGATAGTACATTTTCATTAAAAAATACAAAAATAGCCTGTAGCTTTTACCTTTAGAGTAGTGTGTTGACAAGATACTCAACAAAGTAATCTAGGTACTTCTGTGTGTTGTGCCTGATTTTGTAATGAATATAATTCAACTCGCTCTGTCACCAAGTGCCCGATATCCACTCCACTCCTCTGATCAGTCCGTGTGAATATTCTTAAATACCGACAAATACAACTTTGAATTACCCACAAATCTGGTTACATATCGTAATCATCTGGGGCAATGAGACAGCTGCCTTCAGTCGTAAATTCCCACAATCCCTTATACAATATAAGAATAATATAATAATGCAGTGAGTGTGTGCACCCACTGAATAGACCTCTTCAATTTTTTCTGGAACTGCCTGTTAAACCCCTCTATTGCTTGTACATGGATAGTGGCTAATAACACCGTTTGTGGTTTTCACAGAGCAGAGTTATTTCTGCAGTCTGTGGCTAAAGTCCAGTCTTCTGCCCCCAAGTGTCATCCCTGCAGTTTTGTTTATTGATGACTTCACTGCACTGTGATTCCATCAATAACCTAACTGCTGTTCCTCCATCGATCTGCAGCCATTATCCTTACAGCTGTGTCATTACCCAACATGTTCCTTTTCAGCCCAGGCGTGTCAAACTAATTTTAGCTCAGTGGCCGTATTGAGGAAGATCTAAAATCCCAATAGGGCTGGTGTATCGTGATGGCATGGCTTGGGGGCGGCGGACATTTTGGGGGTTGCAAATAAGGTGAAGTATATGTATACGTGCGGTTGTGGTACACCTTACTTCTTCAGTTATGCTATCAATCGCTAGCAGATGGCAGCCTATTCCCATGGATAAATCAATAATAGAATACTTTTAAAGTGACAAATATCTCTCTCTGCCTGTTTGTCGGACCGCGATGCGACCTCCAAAATGTCTGCCGCACCAAAGCCGTGACTTCGCCATGCAATGGGCCAGAGTGGTAAAATCAAGGCATAATAACTTTTTAAAAATGATTTGCTTTCTTCTTTGGCCCAAAATAGGAGAAAATATTCTCCACACTATGTGAGGTCACCCTTCGTTTTTCTGTATGACAATGACTCAGGTCGGGACAGTCAGTTAGCAAAACGAGCCATTTAAAGTCTGTGCTCCCAACTACGGTTCTGGCAATATACAGAATGGTAACACATAGATGTGAATGGAGAGTCTTCAGCCTCAGTATTGAGAAACAGACAGCCTCTTGCTCTCATTCATTCGGTGAGTGTGTGTTTACCAGGCCAGCAGGGATGTGAGGTAGTCTGGTGTGGTTGGGTCTGGACTGAGGGCTGGAGACGTGACGTAGGCTGCAGCTTTGGCCCAGTTCTTGTTCCAGTAGTGGGAGCCATCTGTACCCAGGCTGGCTGTGATAGCCTCTCCAAACACCACAGTACCTAGGAAAGGGTGGACTGTTAGCTGTTAACCTCGCTGCTAGCTGCTGGCCTCTCTGTTGGTATTAGGCTCTCTTTTGACTGCTAGCCTCTATGTTTGCCACTAGCGTCTATAAGACCACATTACCTAGGAATGTATTCTTAGTTGTTTGCCTCTCTGTTAGCTGCTAGCCTCTTGGTTAGCTCCTAATCTCTCTGATAGCTGCGAGCCTGTCTGTTAGCAGCTAGCCTCTATGTTAGCTGCTAGCCTCTCTGTTAGCTGCAAGTCTCTCTGTAAACCGCTACCCTCTCTGTAAGCTGCTACCCTCTCTGTTAGCTGCTACCCTCTCTGTAAGCTGCTACCCTCTCTGTTAGCTGCTAGCCTCTCTGAAAGCTGCTAGCCTCTCTGTAAGCTGCTACCCTCTCTGTAAGCTGTTACCCTCTGTTAGCTGCTAGCCTCTCTGCAAAATGCTACCCTCTCTGTTAGCTGCTACCCTTTCTGTTAGCTGCTACCCTCTCTGTTAGCTGCTAGCCTCTGTAAACTGCTACCCTCTTTGTAAGCTGCTACCCTCTCTGTTAAATGCCACCCTTTCTGTAAACTGCTACACTCACTGTAAGCTGCTACACTCTCTGTTAGCTGCTAGCCTCTCTGTAAGCTGCTACCCTCTCTGTTAGCTGCTAGCCTCTCTGTAAGCTGTTACCCTCTCTGTTAGCTGCTAGCCTCTCTGTAAACTGCTACCCTCTCTGTAAGCTTCTCCCCTCTCTGTTAGCTACTACCCTCTCTGTAAGCTGTTACCCTCTCTGTTAGCTGCTAGCCTCTCTGTAAGCTGTTACCCTCTCTGTTAGTTGCTAGCCTCTATGTAAGCAGTTACCCTCTCTGTTAGCTGCTAGCCTCTCTGTAAACTGCTACCCTCTCTGTAAGCTTCTACCCTCTCTGTTAGCTACTACCCTCTCTGTAAGCTTCTACCCTCTCTGTTAGCTGCTATCCTCTCTGTTAGCTGCATAGTCTGACTATGTTGCGTGTCACTACCCAGGCCTGTTGCAAGCAGTGAGAGGTGAGGAGGCAAACCTTTCTTCCTGGCATGAGCAATGACGTCGGCAGCACTCTTACTCATCACCTTAGTGATGTACAGAGGACAGTTGGTCTGGTTGGCCACTGTTACAGAGCGGTTCACTGCCTCAGCTTCTACCTGGAGATAGAATGATGGGTATGGAGTGAGAGAGTGTGATAAAGAGAGAGAGAAAGAGAGCATTGCCCGATCCCAGTAAAATCTTTTAAAAGAACCATCACTGTGCTAAAATCCTCTTCAATGATGAAGAATGAGTGGTTTTACCTTTTTTCTGGCGACCTGCTTGTGCCTCTTGAACCAACAATGACAGATTATTGTAGGGCTATTCAACTACTTTGCTCAGAGGGCCGCACTGTCAGAAGCCCAGTGGGGCAGGGGCCGGAGCAGATGCTGGACTGCAAGGTAGTCCGGCAACTGCAAAGTAGCATACTTCCCATTGAAAGGTCTTCAATTATATGCAACAATGTGCTTTCTCATTCTCATTTATAACAAGAATCCTGCCACTCCGAGCATAGAACATGCATACAATAATAATAACAGGTGGCGTCTGCTCTCTGCACCGCATACGACGGGGTCACAAGATTACCCATAGGTTGCCCTTCAGCCACAACAGTGTCCAGACCATAGACTGTATATAAATAAATATGGACGTTGCATTCGCTTCAGCCGGCGTGCCGACTTCCGTGTGCTTCTGCTAGTCAAGTGGGCGGAGTCGACTACCAAAAGCACAGAGCCTACGGGATTAACAATAAAAATATACCAATTTTAGCAGGCCGTTTAACGTATTTAAAGATTGTCTCTAATTAATGTTTTAATGTATATTGTCGGAATAATCAACGGTTCATTGTGTGAGGGGGGGGGTCATAATTTCAAAAACGCGTCAGATTTGGCGTAACTATACTTTATTTCAACTCCCATAGAATCGCATTCATTCTGACTCTGTTGTTGGCGCCCCTAGCGGACAGTACCACCGGAAGAAGTCACGCGCGGGGAGTCTCTCTCTCATATACTGTATAGCTTTCTCTATCTCTCCCGGTACCGGATATACGGGTACTTTCAACAATGGCAGCGCACAGTCGACGGGCACAAAAAAGTTTGATGAAAGCAATGGGATGACGTCATGCACGCTGCGTCTACTTTATATACAGTCTATGGTCCAGACCAATGCAGACATTAGAATCTGGTGGACCTTTGTTTGGTGTTGAATCAATGAATGAATGAATCCCATGGCAGTGTCTCACCTCCTCAGGGTGGCTCAGGACGTGACCCTCGGGGCCGGTTATACCCATTTCTAAGATCCTCTGCTGCTCCTGGATATACACATACACACATATACACACACAAACACAGATGCAGAAACGCACAAAGACACACACATATGCAAACACGCATATACACACACAAACACAAACACACAAAAGAAAAACACAAACCCACACAGATGTTTTTAGTTTGTAAATCTGTAGGTCATATTAAGCATGTGTGGTGTATTGTCAGAATGTTACTGTACTCTGTAGGAACTACAGCCGTTTTCATCCGGTCCCGTAGGTCTGGATGTAATAATTTTTTCATGTTTTCACCCATAGTGGGAGATCCACAACTCCACCATTGGTAACATATTGTGTCAATTTCACACTATTGAGCAATACACACCCCCATTCAAGTATAGACAAAAAAGCATGGTGTTACTATGTGGTGTTGCTATTACCCCACAAATCCTGCCGCGTGCAGGAGGAGGACCGGCCATTGCTCCTTTCAGCGTCCTCTCTGACACAGTAATCTCATTAATAACTGGATTAGAGTTTAATTAGATTAGAGTTTAGGTTGTAATGGTTGTGTGTAGTGTGTGCATGAGACAATGAGTGGAGTGATGTGTCGTGACCGTGTGTGTGTGTGTGTGTGTAAGAGAGAGAGAGAGAGAGAGAGAGAGAGAGAGAGAGAGAGAGAGAGAGAGAGAGATAGAGCGTGTGTGTGTGTGTGTGTGTGTGAGAGAGAGAGAGAGAGAGAGAGAGAGAGAGAGAGAGAGAGAGAGAGAGAGAAAGGCGGTGAGAGAGAGGAGGGGAGACGGTGAAGCGGGAGAGAGTGGGAGAGAGAGGGGCATAAAAGAGAGAGCAAGAGAGAGAGAGAGAGAAAGAGAG
>OMKY01147068.1:0-11052 GCA_900302395.1 Bregmaceros cantori
GGCGGCATGCACAAAAAGCACGCTGCGTTCATTGTGTATTTGTCCGCGCGTGTCTTATGTAATGCCAAAAACAAATTTACATTGATAACTATAAAGTTTGTACCTAGCCGCCATACGTCTACTGATCTCATGCCCCCTACACTGCCGCCTGCCCTGCAGTAACACTGCTCCCTGCTCTAACTAACTACTCAATTTATATAGATGGGTTTACGTGCAAAATACTGGTGGGAGTAATTTTGTCCTGCCCTTCTTAAGGTGCCTTATTGTTGCCTATGTCAACTCTGGTAGTGAGGTCCGAGCACACAAAACGCACACCAGTTCAAAATCCGACCACTACATTTTGTATACATTTTGATGAAATACAGTCAAAATCTGACTTGAAGTTACTCACCGAGTGGTCACATGTTCTTCTGGACCAATAGGCTGGCTGCTTCTACTAGTAATTCCAAAAAGAATGAGAAAATGGAACGGGTTGCACTGATTATTAAATCATGCATTTGTGGGTCACATGTACCCACAAGGGCATTTGGGTGTGGAATAACACACCGCAAGTTACCACCATCCGTTTTAAATAATGCGGTAGGTGTGTCCTCCCACCGAATAGACATGTTGAGAAATAGTCCAAAACATGTTGAAACAAATGGCACCGAAAGTGACGTTCCAAGTGGAAATTTAACCGGACGTACCCCCCGAACTCGTCTATAGGATGCTGAGAATTGAAGGACCCGCTCCAAGAGCTGCGGAGTTGCACTAAGAGTATGCCCAGCTCCAGCACTAAGAACTTATTGACTTAATGACACATGCCCTTGTGTTTGTTTTTATTTTATGTTATTCTATTTTTACTTTTTTGGTTCCTTTATACTTTATTATATGCACTGGTACCAACATAATTCCTAGTCTATGACTGTTCATTGACAATGGCAATAAAGATGATGGTGATTCTAAAAAAACGAATCGGCTCGACCACCACATCAACAGTTGCTGCTTACAGGTCCGGTCCAAGATGGCGGCTGTCTAACGGTTCACATAGCGAACATATGTTAACCGTGAGCGCCGTTTTAAAAACATCTGCAATTTAAAAACGTCATAGTTTTCTCCGGACACAGCTTTGTTTGGTGTCGCGGATGTCGTTGCGTGTTGGCGAGGTGCTGGAAGTCCGAACCACACAATCCGTGGACAACGGAATGTAATTTCTTACTTCGTTGCGGGGGATCTGTCTAACCTGCACCACCGGAATTTTATCCCCCACCCTCGTCTTATTAACGCAAACAGAGCGACGACGGTTTTATGGTGGTCGCCTTCTAATGGATCCAGAAATTGGGAGAAATTCGCGTTCTATAGTTTTTAAAAATGTGTAGTTGGACGTGATCGGGGGTGGAACCTAGTAGGTTGTTTGAACTTCGGGTATGCATGTTGTTTTAGTTGACAGTTAAACATCCACCGGGATCTGTTGTCCCTCCTATGGAGCGGCCGCCGGCGTCTGCACACGGCCCTGCCAGCGGCGATGTGTGAATGATTACCCCGCTCGCATGACCCCAGACAAGGGGACGCGCAGCCAGAATATCCGTTAAAGCCAACCCCGGGGAATCTTCGCCAACCGCTCCAGCAACAGCAGCAGCATGTCGGGCGGCTTCATGAACAAGGTGCGCTCCGCCTTCAGAAAGGAGCGGTCGGACTGGAGCGACACAGCCCCGTTCGACTTCTCTGGGGGAGACCACGATCTGGAAGATGACGATGGGCCCAAGTTCAACCAACTGAAGGTGGGTCTGAAACCAAATGTTTAATCTAGCTCCATGGACCCATCTAGGCTCATGGAACCAACATCCATGAACAGTTCCATGGAACCAGAATCTATGGAACCACCTAGCTCAATGGAACCACTTGCCTCAATCGAGTGAGAGTTAATGGAATAAGGAATCCGGGATCATGAACCCAACTAACTTCATGAAACCAGGAACCATGATAGAGCTATTAAGAGCTTTCGTATGTGTTTGTGTAGTGCAACTTTTCACGCATTTAGATTTTTGTTGACGTCGACTAGACACTTCTTCTCAAGATAATGACAATGTAATCGCCACACAATGGAGGTCATGCCATTCCTTGTGTCACTTGTACTAGACCAGCCCTAATCAATTGGAAGCAGTTAGAAGCAAACCTCATGCGGCCCAGAGATTTAACTGTTAAGTCTTTCAGTGCCAAGGAAGCATTCTTATCAGCTAAAGACGCCAGAATACAAATTTCTATGGTAAAAGGTAGACATTAGGCTTGAGCAATATACCCTTAAATGTCCTCTTATTGAATATCACAACATTAACTAACCTGATACAATATCGTGATTATCGGAAGAGGGTGTTAGATAGCTTGTGTACGACGACAACAACATATTTTTCACATACTGCAGTGCCGAGGCATTTGAATGTTGGGTCTCTTGGGACTGAGGGTGATAATTCGATATAAAACAGAAGTATATGCATTTTTATTATCAAAACATACATTGAACACATTTTCATAGCAGCCTCAAAGCATAGAACTTGAATGTCAACACACCTGTATTCAATACTGTCCGCTTCATGTGATTTTTATTTTATCAGACAATAATATTAGATGTGGCATTTTAATTTGTCAATATCCTGATATAAAAATGTGGATATCGCCCAAACCTAACAGACACCTTTTTTATCTCGAACAGCGAGACATTACCTCTGACATTTAGTCACAACTTGAAGACTCACAGAAAATGTTCTGCTTTTCCAGTCTCCATGACTGGAGATTGTGATGTCAGAGGACGCTGAAAGGAGAAGTGGATACTCTCGCACAGGGCCACATTCATGGGGTAGAACCATGCAGTGCTGTTTCCAGGAAGCTGTGAAGTCAAACTTTCTCCCAATCTTTTTTTGTCTATATTTGTATGGAGGTGTGCACATTAGAGCAAAATCTGGACTCATTTTCCTGACTCTATTTGGCTGTAGCCGGGTAGCTTGTTGCTTTTGCTGGGTACACCAGGGGAAACATTGCAATGAATCACTAGGGCTGCAAGTTATTAATCGATGATAATCGTTTATTTAAGTAATCGGCCACTAATTTGGTAATCGTTTTATCTGCAGCGATTAATCGTTGGCTTGTGTGGCTCATTCTCTGCGTGTTGAATATATGTTGTTCCCAAAGTCAGTTGCCAATCCCTGTGTCATGGCTCTACCCATAACAAAACAATATGTTATGACTTATAATTTAATAGTAGAAAAAAATTAAATGATAAGTGGCGATAAAACAGCACTTTTATAGTAAGGATAATGATCATTCCGATTTTGAAGGAAAAATGAACCACAATTAATAATTGAATTGTCAATAAAAATGGCAGATAAATCGATGATCAAAAAATGATGAAAATAATCCTTAGTTGCAGCTCTGTGCAAAAAAAAACCCAGATTATTTTGTTCAGAGGATTTTTGGAAAAGTGAAATCGTCAAATCGGATTTTCCTTTTTAACATTGATAATGATTTTACTGTTCTGTTTTCAAGTTATATGGGTGAATAAAATGTATATAAATTGATAATTGTATTAACCCTAAGACAAAGGGTTAGGTGTCTCTACTTAACTCTAAAAATGGACACCATTTGCAATGTTTGAAATATGAAATGTCTAGTTTCGATATATTCTGTCCCTTTTTTTTTTCTTCAAGAAACCGTAAACAAATAGAAAATGGAGATTTCAAAGACTCAAATCAGGATTTTATTTTTTGACAAAACCGTACCGGCGTAGTTGCAGCCTTACTCAATACGTCACTAACGGTGACATTCACTAACCTTGCATATACTTTACTACTGTCTGGCATTATCAGGGTTTTTTGCTGTACGACACATGAACTTTGCCAGATAATGTAATAGCTAATACTAATGTGGCGCCGAGTGCTAATGCTAGCGGAGCTTGGCAAGCATTTAGCCGGTCTGCGCCGACCAGTGTTGAACCACACTGGTCGGCAGTGGTTTCTGCAGCCGCAGAATGAAGCTTTCGTACAGAAATGGGTTGTCACTAGGCTGCAAATTAAAAATTGTGTATTTTCCACCAATGCGTTGTATTGCGGTCTTGTAGTCGCGTTTTTTGTTTTTTTCATGAAGGGGTAAGTGGCTACAAATATGACATATCTAATGCAATTTCAAATAGTGGTGCCATTCAGTGGTAAAATATTTGAAATATATTTTCTAAAATGAACATAAAACTGAAATGAGGTTCATTGCTTTTTATTACATGAATGCTCACCTTCCATGTAACATCTAAAATAACAAAAAACGTTCCCAAAAAAAAACACCTTGTTTGTATTCAGCAAAAAGATGAAGAGTTAGTTAAAGCTCAATAATCACGCAAAAAATGCATGGCCTATGCCATGTGGTTTTTGGATAAGTGAGCCCGTTGCGGTGTTGCCAATGTTGTCATTCCTCCTTAGTTGTCACTACATATTTTAATAATATCTCTGGCGAGGGGATTTTCCACTCTTTATCTTTACAGCATGCGCACATGACACTAGTGTCTTCTGCTGCATACTTTTGGACCAAGTTTAAGACTTGCAGTTTACATTAACTGCCAGAGACTGTTTGCGGCAGACAATAGATCAGGTAATTTATGAAAAACTATATATTCAAGCTGCAACTGATTAATCGATTAATCGATGATAATCGATTATTGAATTAATCGTCAACTAATTTGATATCAACAGTGATTAATCGTTTCCTTGTTTGGTCACTCCTCTGCTTTAATCTGTTGAATATGTTGATCAACGTTTGCCATATCAACAATGTTTCAGGTTAACAATCACTACAATTTTGTGCGCCGCAGTAGCTCAGTCTGTTAAAAGTGAGTACACTGCGAAGCACACAAATGCCTTATGTGTGGCACGCAGAATCGTGGGTTCGCTTCCTCTCCCTGACAGGACGAATGGGGGCGCAGAAAAAGACGTGTTCCGAAAATAGAAATGTTCCGATTAATCGCCAGAAAAGATGGCCGATTAATCGATTATCAAAATAATCGTAGTTGCAGCTCTACTCTATATTACCCCAAAGGGAATTAATCCCAGATTACACTACTAGGTGCACTATACCATATGTCAGAGGTTTCAGAGTACATAAGAACCATCTCGGAGACCAGGGGTGGGCAACTTCTAAGATCAAGAGGCCCAATTTCTTTTTCAGCACTTTCACTGGAATGCCACATGACCAGGCACTTCAAATGATTGAAGCAGCACATTAGAAATTACAATGGCAGTTCCCGACTTGCGTTAATATGAACACAGCCATGTACAAATTTGTGCTCATAATCCATCGAGACAGCAGGCATGTTTATTAATTTGTGAAGTTTGCGATCATAGCGACTAGCGAGTCTAAGCGCTCATTGGCCGTTTCTCATAACTGCGGTCTGACCGAGCCAATAGGCCATTCATCTGTATGATGAGCTGTTTGCCCCACATCAGTATTGAGTATTGAGAAACAGACATGGCTTGACTTTGCTGATGCAGAAAGCTGTACAACCCGCCATTGTTGGTGTATGGAGCGCCCTATATCGGTTAAGAAGAGTATAATTACATGTGGTTACTGTTGTTTTTTAAAAATAATTAAATTATTATTATTAATCTATTTGCGGGTCACACTATGTGTGGCTGCCAGTTGCCCATCCTCGTCCTAGACATCACAAAATCATACTTACCCATTTCCAAGTACCAGGCAGGGATTGGGGGGGAACAAAGGATCAGTCATTTATTCTGGATCGTCAGCAATGCCATCAGCAGTTGACAAAGACTGGTTAATCCCTCGCCTGGCCTCCAGCTGACTTGCTACCACCGACCACCTCCTGACAATCCTGACTTTTCCCACTGGCCCTTATGTTTTATAGAAAAAGACATGACTACGGTAGTCCAATGACCATTCACCAAGCACAGTCGCTCATAAAACTCACGTGGCCACTGGCCACACGTGAAGCAGACATGACTGGAGCCCACAAGCGCTACGCTGCAATACATTTATCTTGAACCCATCAAGGTTATTGCTGTCTCCACCCTTGGTTCCTCACCAGGGTGCAGAAGTGAGATCTCAACTGAACTGGAACCACATCGAGGTCAAATAAATACTTGTATTATTGATTATTTTATTGATTATACTGTCCTTGTCAAAGTAGTGCCTTAAGGGATTGCAAGGATCAGAAGGAAACTTTGTGTTCTTCCCGGACATAAATAACTTGCTTAAGACAGACAAAAAAATCTCTCAATACCATGAAAAATTTAATTCAAAGAACTTTTATTTTTCCATGAGGAACTTCCTTCGTGTCATAGGGATGTCAAATTTTGGTAAATGTCACAGTTTGGACTTTCTTAGTGCTAACACTTAATATGGTGCAGTACCATGCAAGGTAGGACTTTTAACCTGCGTGATCGAAATATTAAAATATTGAAGTGATAATGTTCTTCTATTATGGGCTTTAGTTCTGTATTGCTCATGGAGCGATATTATGGACCGGAAGGGAGAGATTCTTCTTAGTTGGTGCAGCGTGCACAGATGTAGCGAATGCATTGTAGTTGCTGACACCCCGAAGTTACTGAACTGACAAGTGCATGAGATTTTGGGGAAACGTTGATGCCTCTACGATGCATATTCTCCAGCCTAGCTCTAAACATAAATTGTTGCCCCCCCCTACCCCCCGCCAGGTGGTGGTAGCCGGAGATGTGGTCGACTACCCTGTGGCTGGTGGCGGCCTGTCCGCGACTAATGGCAGTTTGTCCATCAACACCGTGGTCGTGGATGACGACGACTCTCTGCTGGGTTCATCGTCCAGCCTGGGCAGCCCAACGATGGGTGGTGACACAGGTCCTTGTGACGGGTGTGGCCGGCGGCGGGAGCGCGCCAAGCAGCGGCGGGTGATGAGGAAGCTCGGGGCGGCCGCCCTACTCTATCTGCTCTTCATGGTCGGAGAATTCATAGGTACAGACTTTTTCTTTCTTCTGTTGCACATAACTGAAACGGTTTCCCGCAAATCTTTTCGCCGAATTCATCATTGTCCATGGAATTTCCAATCTTGAGCTGGAGTAGCCTGGCAAGCCAGAACCAACAAATCGTTCACACATTGCACACAGCTCACGGTCATTGGTCTGACCGTGGAGGGGAGGATCCAAATCAAGTTATCAAATCACATCGAAGTAGGCGCGTCAAGTGGCGCACAAAGATCCGCCTTCACAGGGCTCTGATTTGTCTGGACTATTGACATCAATTGGGTTTGGTGAACGGCGAGCGATGCACAAACGATTAGTTGGTTCTGGCTTGCCAGACTAGAATGGAATTTGTAATACTTGCATATTTTACATATCAATTTTTTTAGTGTTGGTGTGAAAGTGGGATGAGAGAGTCTTGAGCCACAGCGACAAGACTCTGTATGGGGCTGGCTTAGAGTAGCTTCTTTTACCACTGTGCGTGTCTCCCCATGCGTATCTCAGAATGGTATTGGCCGATACCAGATAAGTAGGTATCGGGGGGCCAAAAAATGTTATCGATGCAACACGTATTTCAATTGCATGCCCCTTCTTTATCCCTGCAGCTGTCATAAGACGTGTGTGTGCAGGGGCTATGTAACCAACAATCTGTAAACATTCTTTATTTGGTCACACATACATACATGTTCAGTGAAATTCTTCCTCCACATTTAACCCATCCCTGAGGAGTGGTGGGCAGCGTCCGGGGGGCCAACTCCAGATTCTGAGCCAGGGCCTTTGCCAGGTCTTAAGACAGCACTGACTGGAGCAGGTTAATTAGAACATGTTTTTGTTGGTGGGGGAAACTGGAGAGCCCGGAGGAAACCCACGCAGACACGGGGAGAACATGTAAACTCCACACAGAAAGGACGTGTCCGGGTAGGGTTTCGAACCCTGGTCCATTCTAGCTGTGAGGCAGCAATGCTAACCACTGCGCCACCGACCGTGCTGTCCAATCTATCTTGATCTGCTACACTCTGGGTTTGTGTGTGCAGGTGGCTACGTCTCCAACAGTCTGGCGATCATGACAGACGCCTTGCACATGCTGACCGACCTGGTGGGGATCCTGGTGTCTCTGCTGGCTCTCTGGCTGTCCTCCAGGCCTCCCTCAGCGAGGTTCACCTTTGGACTCCACAGACTTGGTTGGTGCAGTATGGACCTTTTTGTATCTGTTCCTCCTTCTCTTCATATACTCGGCCTATTTTTGTCTTTCTTTCTGTTCCCCTAGGCTCTGTCTCTCACTCTCTCGAAGCCTCCCTCGCTCTGAACTCAACAGATTTTTATGTAGCACCAAATCTACTATAACTGATTATAGTTGATTCATTGTGATAACTTGCCTACAAAAAATACTCCATATACGCTAATAGTAAATTGTGACTGGATCAAATCATTGCAGAAAAGCCGGAGAGGGGTGCTGCCCAGTAGCTCAGTCAGTTGGGCAGTGCATGCTTTATAACTACTCTGCCACTGTGCGCCGCTTTTATTTCATACATGGTGCATTGCATGTAACATTACATTTACAGCGGCAAGAAAGTACAAAAAAGTTGATGTTTAACAGCAACTGATAAAATGAAAGCTAATAGAGAAATGACCACGAATGTTGACATCACTAATCTACATTGACTGAGATCATTGCCCTTGCACACCCTCGAATGTGTTACTGTATGGGGAAGCGCATGCCCATGACCCATGTAGTAAGTTGTGACTTTTTGTTTTACAAACTAGCATGTCAACTTTCTCCTTCACACGTTTGACTTGAACTTTTGGTCAGCTATGTGGTGTAACACCAACCTTGATAACAAGCCTGGTGAAGGATATCGCTCAGACCATCGGACATTTCACTCGGGGAGATCTTGATCAACCATCGCAAGCACAAAATGTCACACTGTGCGTACGGTAGAGATGTGCGGATAACGCACCCAAATATCAATTCCAAACGCCATAAACAGTGTTGAAAATCTGTGAAAATATGTTTGCGCAAATGTATAGCGGTTGGCCGGTGGAAGGATTAAAAAAATACATTATTGATACATCTCTATAGTAAAGCTGAAATGTTAAATAAAAATAAAAAAACCTGCTATGGCTGCAACTATTCACAAACAAATTTCAATCCTACAATGAATCTGTGTGTGTGTGTCTGTGTGTGTGTTTGTGTATATAAATGTCCCCAGGTGTCTCCAATAAAGAATGCAGGTTGAGCGAAAACCGGTTTATTTCTAGATAAACATGTTGCAAGCCATCACATGACCAATGCTAACAAACATTCCAGTAGAAGCTATGTGCTGCTAGGTAGAGCCTCCTGCTCCCTCTAGCGTGTTACTTGTCTTGTAATCAAATTATTATAATTGGCTTGGAGATTCGATCTGATTTGATGTTATCATATATCACGACTTAAACCTTGGTGCCAAGGGTTTGCACATGTTTGAACTATACCACATAGTCTGAGAATATATAGACTAGGCATTTTTTAAATTTATTTATTTATTTTTAACCTGGGGGGCAGGTGGATTTGTCCATATCTCCTGGACAAATCCAACTGTATCCTTAAACCCTAGGGGTCCACAGGGACACCCTAAGGGGTCCACGGGGACACCCTAAAGCCGTGACTGCACTGTAAATTTAACTGAACTCTTGTAAGGGAGAAAATGCGCTTACAAGGGGGCACGCCATTATGCTTGTGTCTCCACGGAGGTCCGGATCAACAAAGCCCCGCCGCGTGGGTGTAGTCGTATTAATGGCGGCAACTCGTATTTAAGAGAAAAAAAATGTGGACGATCAGCTGTTCATGGAACTGTGCATGCAAGTGCGTGACAATGATTGCGTATTGGATGCGCCAGCCAGACGAATTCACAAGTAGAAGAGAGAGTATAGAAATGTTCATTGACATGTGTAAAACAATTTGTAGATGATCATTTTAATTTGTGGAATAAGCACCCGCTGGCGGGCCCCGTGGTGTAGCAGTTAAGGCAAGCCCATACAGTCGACAGACTCTACAGAGTAGAAAGAAAGCGAGGAGGCAAAAGCTGTGGCAACACTGGCAGTTTCATTGTCAACTAGTCCCAAGAGAAACCAACACATTTTACCAGAGGTGTAAAGTGATACTATGTCTTTTTTTCTACCCTATTACAAATGTTGCCAGATTGTTACAGATATGAAAAAACGTACAAACACTTAAGGTGCCTTCGCAGATTTCCTGCTTGGCCCCTAAAAACTGGTCTTATCCCTCAAAATGGAGAAGTCCGTGAGTTACTTTAAGCCAGTAAAAGAGGTCCTTGAAAAAGGTTAAGAACCTCTGGACTAGACTACTTCCTCAATGGGAGAGGAAGTGAAGACACTGTCATGCTGTTCAAAATATACAATTGACAGACAGCTGCCAAATGCGATGTAATTCCTGACTCTCGTTGCCACATCGAAAGTTGAGTTGGACTCAATTAATTCCAACAGATTTTTGTATAGCAGCAAGTCAGGTGATGTTGCCTTGAGGGGCTTTACAGAAATAATTCACGTTTTAATGTTATAGAATTCACTAGCAACTTGCCTAACTGCCTTCACAGACCTGATTGGTCAGGGGGCATCCCTGACCCCTACAGAACCTGTTCTAAGCCATCCACTGTGGACAGTATTAGTTGTTAATAACACAGCTCCTTCAATGGAGGATTAGAGAGGAGATTGAAGGAATGGCCAAGTTGAAAAAATACCGACACATTTTGTATATATTTAAGTTGAATACATTTAATTAAACATTTTTAAAGGTTGTCAAAGTGAAAACCCCTTTAATGGAGGAAAAGGCGTCGACTTTTGGCAAGGGAAAGGGTATTGGGAGAGACTGACGACAAATAAGATGTGGGACAGACAGACCCACAATAGACAGGTAGGTGGACTGGTTAAGAACTTGCAATGGACCACCTCTGTGTGAGGTGGTATAATCCTTCTGTGAGAAACTAATTTAGCATGTTGTCTCCACAGAGGTGGTGTCGGCGGGGGTGAGCGTGCTGTTGATCTACATCCTGACGGGGGTGCTCCTCAACGAGGCGGTGCAGCGCAC
>OMKY01147125.1:1449-11741 GCA_900302395.1 Bregmaceros cantori
TCTCCCTCTTGGGCGCTCTCTCACTCTCTCTCTTGGTCTCTCTCTCTCGGGTGCTCTCTCTCTCTCCCTCTTGGTCTCTCGCTCTCTGTCCCTTTCTCTGTTCTCCTTTGTCTCTCTCTCAGGTGCTCTCTCTTTCTCTCTCTCTCTCTCTCTCTCTCTCCCTCTCTCTCTCTTTTTTACTGAAAGTTACTTAGGACTTTTGCCACTTAAGTAAATTTTGTGGAGTACTTTTTTTACTTTTACTTGAGTAACTATTTGGATGACTACTTTTTACTTTTATTTGAGTAATATTTTGCTGAGGTAACAATTCTTTAACTTTAGTAATTTTTATGGCTACTCTGCCCATATCTGGAGTTCATATAGTGGAAGCTCCTGTTTTGGTATGTGATCCGAAATTGCCCCCATGCATGTCTGTTTTGATACATCTTTGAAGGGGCTTCAGTGCGTCCCTATACATACATATGTATGCTGGAGCCAATATGGCCACCGACCACCCACAACGTCACTCGGGCAACAGCCCTATTGCACATCAGTTTTATTTGAGCTCTAAACTTTCTCGGTCACAGTAACACAGAACAATAATGGGGCAATTTGTGCAACAAAATCTCATGTGATGATTGTATAATGAGTCATGAGGCAGCTATGATGGTAGCATAATCCCATAAACTTGCATGTTGGGTGGTTATTGTGGAGGCTGATGGGAGAGAAAAGAGAGAGAGAGTAGAAAGAGAGAAGGGAAGCGCCCTGGGGGGGGGGGATAGATATCCAGATAGATAGATAAAGAGTGGGGAAGGAGAGCAAGGAACGGCCAGGGATTGCTTGCTGGAATAATGGCTAATGGGCAGAGATGGCAAGTAACGAAGTACAAATACTCAAGTACTGTACTTAAGTAGTTTTTTCATGTATCTGTACTTCTAGAAGTACTTTTTTCTCTGATGACTTTTTACTTGTACTGAGTTGATTTTTAACAGAAATACTCCTTACTTTTCCCATAACAGGTTTGTTACTTTTTTTTTGCGCACCGATGGTAGGTGGTAGGGATATGTAATAGTGTGAATGAGCCAGTAAGGGGGGGTTAAGCCGGCTGTGGGATTTGTGAACCTTAAGTGAAGTAAGTTTGGCTACGTTTTTAACAATTTAGTCAAACTTTCAAACATTCTAAAACTGGCATTGAAAAAGTGAATTTTATATTAAATTTCATTTTTTACTTTGTACTTTATACTTTCAAAAATACTTTTGAGTATATTTTAGAGCCTGTACTTTTTACTTTCAAAAATACTTTTTGAGTATGTTTCAGAGCCTATACTTTTTACTCTACTCGAGTACATATTTGGATCCGTACTTTGTAGTCTTACTCGAGTTGTTTTTTTCACAAATGTATTTTACTCTTACTCAAGTAAGAAATTTGAGTACTTTTGCCATCTCTGCTAATGGGGAACACTGCGATGCTCGGTTGTATGACGAACGGTGGCCATTCTGGGAGTTAGTGGCGTGCACGTCATGGTTAAGCATGGAGCTGTAGATGGATGAGATTGAGAGAGAAGAGCCACCAAAATAGTAAGAACATGTGAGGGATGGCACATGATGTCTGTTGAATGGATGTAAGCCAGGAGTCTGGCCACCTGAATGGTCCTGGTAAGCTGTAGGAGTGGCTTGAACTAGATGCAACCCACAGACTAACACCAGTCCCTGAGATGTAGATTCAGTCAAATTGACCTGAGAATGCTTAAAGGGGAAGGCTCATCATTGTGTATGAAATTGTCATAAATGTGATTTTTTTTTGTTGCATATAAAAATCTAATCAAATCAAATCAAACTTTATTTATATAGCACCTTTCATACAGATCAATTCAACGTGTTTCACAGCCACACAACAAAACAAAACCACAAAATGAAAAAGAACAATTGACCCACAATCTTGCCAAACCATTAAAAAGCAAGCATACACCCGCACACCCACACGCACACACACGCACAGACAGGCAATGGATTTGTCAATAAAATTATAGACATGGCTTGGCTTTGATATACAGCAGGAGGAAACACTGGATTTATGAATGGCATTCATTCTATCAAACCATGTACTAGTAAATAAATAATGTTTCACTCACATGACAGAAACAAGGTTCCACAAAAAACAGAACATCTCCCAAAAATTTGTAATAGCCACGTTTGGGGCTAAAATAAATAAAAATTATAAATTAACAAAATAATAAAATGTATTACGTTGAAACTGCAATTATTAATTATAGAAGAAGATGCTTCAATGTAAAGTCTGCTGACTGCCTGGTGGGTGATTGGAGTGTCAGAATGTTCAAATCGCTTTCAGAGGCGTGTAACACACACACTCGTACATGTTCATCATCCCTTACAAAATCATGTTTTTTGATGTCCTTCCCCTTTAAGGATATGTTGAAAGACCAAAAACTCAGATGAGCTTAGGCTACCTCACTGATGACACGTCCCAGGTGCACCCAAGCGGTGCATTTTAATATCAGTTTGGACTGTCTTGTTCCCCTAAAATGAGACTTGAACTTCTAATGTTTTTATTAGGGCAAATTTAATCGCAGTAATTTCATTGATTACTATTAATGTATTGCCACGTAAATGTGATTAAAATTGGCATCCCTGGTTAGCGGTTTCTATATTTTTATGTAAGTATATTTGCATATGTATATAAAGTAGACGCAAACCCATTTCATCAAACTTGGGTTGTGCCATTGTTGTGAAAGTACCCGTGTATCCGGGACAAGGAGAGATAGAGAGAGCTATACAGTATATGAGAGAGAGACACCCCATACACGACTTCTTCTGGTGGTACTGTCTGCTAGGGGCGCCAACGCGTCAGAATGAATGGGATCCTTTCGGAGCTGAAATAAAAAATATCAACGCCAGTGCTGCCCAGTAGCTCAGTCGGTTTGGCAGAGTGCTGGAAAGCACACATATGCCTCAATGGCGCGGTGAGTCGGTGGTTCGATTCTCGCCACCGATATATTTCCCGCATGTCTGCCCCCCATCTTCACCTGTTTTTGCTAACCCTAATAAATAAAGCTTGAAAAAAAAAACATAAATTAAAAAAATATATATATCAACGCCAAATCTGATAAGTTTGTGAAATTATGACCCCCCTCACACAAATGCGGTGTCCATTTTTATATAAAGTCTATGATTTGCGCTGCATAAAAAGGTTTAGCGACATTTGGATATTATGTTTTGCAAACTTCATAATGAATTAATTTTATGAAAACTGATTTTTTTTTATTATAAATGTTTGTCGTCATGTTCTGACAGCTGTCGTAGATGACGATGCATTGCTGAAAGGGTCATGCCAATGGCTTTGTGCCATAATCATTTCTCCCATTTTGTAAAGGGAGAAGAGGAGAGAACAGGAGTGTGGCTGCGTCTGTGTGGTGGTCTGATGTGTGTCAAATTGGACTCAAAGTGTGATGGTGGCCTACGCGTGGCAACGGGTGGTGATGAGGAGGACTGTCACATGAGTGAATGAAAAGACAGAGGGTTGCACAGTAATAGGTGTGAAGGTGAAGTGTGAAGAAGAGAGAGAGAGGGAGAGGGAAAGAGAAGCAGAGGGAGAGAGGGAAAAAAAAACAATGGGTGGAAAAGAGTGAGCAGATGATTATATCTGAATCGTGAATGTTTATTTATTCGAACATGTCAGGCAACAACCAAGTAGACAGTTCAATGCAAAACCATATGGAAAAATACCAGACCAGCAAGGTTGTGGGTCAAAGGTAAAAACAAAATAAAATAAGCAAAGTAAATCTCCAATTAAAAAAAAGTATAACTCAAAAGTCTGGACAAGGAGTAGGACGAAGTCAAGACTTATTTTTCCTACCCCAACCTAGGCGCTGCACATTTGCACCTCAAAATTTAAATTACTTCTACTACTTTATCTGAGTACCAGATATGGACAGAGTAGCCATAATGATGAAGTAAAAGTATTACCTCAGCAAAATATTACTCAAGTAAAAGTAAAAACTAGTCATCCAAATAGTTACTCAAATAAAAGTAACTCAAGTAGCAAAAGTACTGAGTAACTTTCAGTAAAAAAAAATAGGACAAATTCTCTTTTCAAAATCATATTAAATGCTTGTTGATTTACAATCCCCGGAAATATACATTTATTATATGATATAATTAATTTGTAATATTGATAAACCGAAAGAGCGCCAGAGAAAGACAGAGAGAGAGAGAAAGTGCCTAAGAGCAAGATAAACAACCTATGACAGTTCCCAATGGGTGTCGCTAAAGACCAACTTAATGTAACGAATAGCAAATTGCTGACATCTCAGTAAAAAGTATTTTTTTCACCTTTACTTGAGTAAGAGAGAGAGAGAGAGAGGGAGAGAGAGAGAGAGATAGAGAGAGACAGAAGCAGAGGGAGAGAGAGAGAGAGAGAGGAAAAACAATGGATGGAAAGGAGTGAACAGATCATTATATCTGAGTACCAGCCATTAAGATGTTTGGCAAACTTTGGCAAACGTCTCTCAATGTTTGATGGCAATGGATGCGAGGTAGGGGATAAATCATGTAGGGAGGGAAATGAGTTAAAGATGCAGTCGATGATTTCATTTAAAATGTTTATGCAGTATGATCCAGACCCTTCAGGTGTTTATTATCAGAAACTGATTGGCCCACGAAGCTCAAACACTGTCAAATGTTGACAAACATAAAGAAGTTGTTGGGAATCAATACTTCCATCCCTCCAATCATAACAACAATTAGAACACAAAAGGCAATAGCATGACAGCCCAGGCAGATGGAATCCAGGACTGGGCCCCCTCCGGGCCCCCTGAAAAAATATCACAAGGGACGCCCCCACAAAAAGGCCACAAGAACCCTGTGCAACCAATCAACCCAGTTAAAAGTAACATAATAGTTTACAACTGTTATGAGCTTACTCCAGCAACATGCAGCAGTTGCCTCCATTCTACTGCATGGTACTAACCCAGATAGCGTAGTGGTTAGCCCTGCGGTCTGCTAAGCTGGAGACCCCGGTTCACGACCCACCTTCAGAAGGTTGTGAAAATATGTATTTTCATGACTATAATCCCACGTACCACCAAGAGCGTGCTCACGTACCACTGGTGACAAGTGATTACATTTCGGTGCATTTCTGTAGCCTGTAAGTAACACAATAGCGTCTAGATGTTTTGGCATCAGTGACCCCATCGCCTTATCGCAGATTTCTAGTTTTTGATTAAACTTGTTGATTATGAAGTGATGATGACTCTACCCACTCAGAAGCTTGTCTGGTCTAATCTGTGCCTCTCAATCCACTAGTTATCAGCAGTGGTGTGTACGCTAACACATTCTTTGGAGTCAAACCACTCAATAAAATGAGTTGGCAAGACGTGCCCACGTATTTCTTTAGTACTCTAAAGTGTTACCCACAGTATATAAGTTATTGAGTGTTTTAATGTGAATTCCCTCTACTGGGGATTCGATTAACATTCACCTCTGATTGGCTGTTTTTTTGGTTTGGTTTTTTATTTCCTCTCCTCAGAAGTGAGTGGACAGCGTACACTCGCGTGTCACGCCCACTACGCCCCTGTTTATTAGACCGCAGCTCACAAGCCAGACTTGTCTAGGGAACTACCAGCTTGCCAGCTGATGTGCACAAATACTACCCACTTATGTATACCAGACCAATGATTAATATTTGAACTAAAATTGATAGACATTAACTTTTGAATTTAGTACAGAATTTAAAATTGTTGGTTATCCCAAATACCGGTTGGTCGTCCCAAATGATAAGTAACAGGCAATGCGCCAATTACGGCCGTCCGACAGTCTCAAGAATTCAGAAACATATAGAAAAGATTCAGAATCACCATATTTTAAAATATATTTTGGTTTGCAGGCTCTCATGGGAGCCATCAACGCCATCGACAGCATTTCATTTTAAGCAGATAGTTCCCATCTGATTGCGTTCACTGGCGTCAATCCCGCCATTAAATCTCAGCTCACCATTAAAGAGCAGTGCCGGACAGGCCTGTTGGAGTTGGCCCAACTTAAAACTATTCATTTTCACAATAGATTGTCCGAGTCTGTTACAATTCAATAATTTCCATTGTATTCTCCTAAAGTGTAAACATGGTTTATTACTTTCTTTAAAAATCAAACATATTTCCTACAGACGTCTGACATGAACTGTAAATCGGAAAAAGTATGGGGTTGGAGACCATACATAGGCCTTTACGTAATCCTATGTCTTTTTTTACGCACAATGCGATAGAAGCGTCAAGCTTCCTACGCTTCCTTCCAGCTGCTGCACCAAGTTTTATGTCACGTGGGCAACGGGCTGACCAAGAGGAACAAAGTGTATATGTAACCCACGCCGTGTGGGTCGCTATATGCCTTCCAACACCCGGGACTCTGCGTTGTGTTTTCGCGATGGTTGTCGCCTCGGGTGGTATATGAAGGAGAGGCGGACACACCATCTGGTGATGATCAAGTTTGAGACCTTTTTATTGTTTGGTTATTGATTGGTGTCACATTTTAGAAACATAGCCAAGACTCAATTAATATCACGTATAAACACATTTCAATTGTACAGCTTTTAAAACAATAAAACAATGTTATAAAAGTTATAAAAAACCTTTCTTCATAAAAAAATATAGTTTGAGTACAGTTTGAGTTGCCAACCATACTTCTAGCACTAGCTTGATACAATAAGCTGACACATTCATATAAAACGCAGTTAGAAAGTAATCCAACCGATAAAACAATGCAGAAACACTTCCCCACACACGATCAATTAAATAAAGTGAAACAATATTGTTTCAACAATAACAACATCAATGAAAAAGTGGAGAGCCAGCGACAGTGGTGCTTACCTTTTAGAAACACAGGCAAGACTGAATACAAAATGGCGGCAGCAGCATGGTCACTGCCAACTACGGTGTCAGCCACAAGACAAAATGCATCATTTCCTGAGCCCAGGCAAACTCTCTGATGCCACCTGCTGGCGCACTTAAGCGACTACCTTACATACACATTATAAGTTCAATGCCATGTGTATCTTTGTTTCCCCATAAACAATTCTGTATTCCAAGGAAGAGTTGGCTATCTTAGATGCAAAAAAGTGAATAATGCATGCTGTTGAAATTACTTAACTTGTATATGTCCAAAATACTTAACGTGCTTACTTTTGACGATTAAATCAACAGAGTTATGTTGTAGTAACCTTTTTCAGCCCAATTTAAGCTGTATAGTTTAGTTGAAGCTATGTGACGCAGTTGTGTGGAACCAGTCAACGCAACTTTTTCTTTGAGTGTATGCTGATCTTCCTAGTGTTGGTGATATCGTTGAAGTGTCTTATTTAATAAAAGGAACACTACAAGGCACCAGATTAGGAAGGAACTAGTCCTGGTGCTTAAACAACAAAGGACAAAGGAATACCTGGCTACTGTCCCTGCCAAGGGACAGTAGCCAGGAGCTGCCGCAGGATCTGCTGCATCAATTGTCTCCATCGTCTCGTAATCATCACTTCCATCTGTCCCCCAGTTCCATATTTTACATGTTCGCTGCACATGAACGCTTTGGCCCAACCCAGAAAAGCCCGTACACACCAGCCCAGATGGTGCCTTCCGTGTCCTCGTGTTAGAGAGCAAGAGGGTGAAACTAGAACACAGAACAGGAGATGGTGACCACGTTACTGCATGATTTGTGGCAGTGTGACTTCTCTGGGTTACACTGTTAGGGCTTCGAGCCGAGATTGTTCCCCAATTGACCTGTTCTGAACAGAAACAGGATTATAGCGTTTCCGGTCATGAGTTCCACCAATAAATTGACGTTCCCGAACTGGTTAGAGCAAAAAAATATTGTTCCTGGAATGGTTAATTTCTTTCTTGACAGCTGAAACAACGCCTGCCACAATTTATGCTAGGCAGTGTTTCAATGGAAGTTGACACTTGGCGTGGGCACGGCCGGGAAGGGAAGGGGCACGGCGGCAGAGACTGGCGAACAGCTGACGCCTTTGGGACACACCCCGCCGTGCGGGGCACTCAGCGGCACGGTGTTTCAACAGAAACTTTAAGGAATGAAATAAAACCGGTATTAACCGGTTACTGTCGACACGCGCATGGTCGACAGTATAAGAGATTGCCTCCTTCCACATAACCGAAAACCGTGCATGCTTACTGGAGCAGGTTAACTAGAACATGTTTTGGTGGGGGGAAACCATAGTGCCCACGCACATGAGAACATGTAAACTCCACACAGAAAGGACCTGTCCGCATTCGAACCAAGGACCTTCTGTAGTGCTAACCACTGCACCAATGTGCTATATACATGCTATGTTGCCGACATTCAGCTCGAACACAAAAGTTGCAAAGTCATAATGCAATCAAGAACAAAAGTTGGAAAATTAGTGATGCTCAAGTGAAGTTAATAAAAAAAAAGCCAACGACTTGAGAGAAAGTAGACTGTAGCCCTGGGCAAATAATAAATAAGGGTAGCATGGGGGTTCACACCGGCACCACTGATCAAGACACTAACTCAGACAATTAACTCTGTTCCCGGGGCACTAATATCTCATGCTGGCCGGAGAACGGGACCAGGACAGTGGGAAGGAAGAGGTGGTAAAATATCCTTCCAGCGGAGAGGTAAAGTGAGGCGAAATGGCTGCATTTTTACATGCTGTTTAATGCATTCCAATATGGGGCTATTCAATTGCAAATTAACTGCCCGCTCGCCACCCTTTTTTTTTTTTTTTTTCTAAAACAGTATTCTAAGTGATCCGGAACCACTAGATATCTTTATTCCCTGGGGATTTTTCAGCAACTTTGTGCTGTCAGCCCTTTGGCACATGTTTAAGCCAGATATATGATACCCAGATAGGTTTGCTTTTCATCTAGGAAGGTACATCTTTGGAACCACCACTACTACTACTAGAAGGGTGGATTGCCCTAATGTGGGCCACTGCCTAATGTGGGACACGTAAGCTCCAGTGGCTCTGGCTCGTCCCTAAACTAGTGAATTACAGTGAAACTATGGTAAAAGCAATTAGGATAAAAATATGGTAATATGTCTAAACATTAAACTTTTCAACACTACATTACACTGTCGGTCATTAGGCAATTTACTGTCCCACATTAGGGAGCAATCCACCCTAGTAGTAGTAGTAGTGGTTGTGGTAGTGGTTATGGTAGTGGTAGTAGTGGTAGAAGTAGAAGGAGCAGCAGTAGGTAGGGGCAAGAAATTACGTCACATTGAATAATGCAACATTGAAATACTACTATTACTAGATACTCATTTTAATAAATAGTTTAGGTAACTTACCCGAGTGTAGCGAACACACCCTCGTCCCAATGGAAAGCAGATGTTGGTCGTCCAACAGCAGCCAAGCAAGACGGCGTCTTTTCGCCTGGTCGGATTGCGGTAACTTGGGGTTCCTTTCGGGGGAAAAAAAATAAATGTAACTCAAATTTCTTGTGCGATGATGCTTCCACAGCCTTTAAAGCAGCAGCGCTTCTCTGGCATGTTTGATCGGCAGCGCTCCGTGATCGGCGCGCGATCATGACAGAACCCCCCCTCAAGGGACTGATTCCAGAAGTCCCCAAGATGGAACCTAGGGGGGGGGGAGGTAGAAGATGGAATTGGATGGACTCCTGATGATTCCCTGACTGGACAGTTACTGGGGAAGTGACCTGCGTGACGGTGCCTAGACAATGTCCATCCAAAGCTGGCGCTGGAACGGGAGGGTTGAGCAACTGGCAATCTACTCCTAATTGCCTAGCGAGACCACTGTCCATAATGTTGGCTTCTGAGCCGGAATCAATCAGAGCAGTCATGGTGTGCGCAGAGTCAGAGAGACACAGACGGAGCGGGAGTAACGGTCTATGCGAGGAGACGGAATGAAGATTAGTTGAACTCACCCGGATCTCCCCTCCTCCGGGTGAGCCCTTGGCTTTTACTGGGCAGGAGGCGATGTAGTGGTTCCCCCCACCGCAGTACAGACAGAGGTTTGCGATGATGCGACGCTGCCGCTCTTTCTGCCATTCCTCTGGAGTAAGGCGAGTACGACCAATCTCCATTGGTTCGGGTTGAGCACTTGGAGTCGGAGTCCGGGCGTGTGCGGCGTGAGCTGCAGATGTCCCGGTTCGGAAGTTGCTGGCGGTTAGGGCTGAAGACATCTTCTGTCTGCGAGCCTGAATGCGGCGGTCAATGCGGACAGCTAGGGCGATGGTGTCGTCGAGTGTAGCGGGTTCCTCGTGGGACACAAGTTCTTCCTTGATGAACTCGGCGAGACAGTGACAGAAGAAGTCCAC
>OMKY01147169.1:3144-20780 GCA_900302395.1 Bregmaceros cantori
GCTGCTGCTCCCTGAATTAGTGATTTTCCATGGTACTCATGGAAATAGGGTAGTTCCTCCGAACAGAGTCATGCCGCCAAGATAATTCTAATTTCAATAAAAGAGCTGCTTCTTAATCTTCTGTTGTGTTTCTTGACTAAAATGGTTCTGACAGAAATGTAAATATGTTGTAACTAGAAGCACTCAGAGATTGCAAACCTGTGCCGTAGTGGTACAAAAACATAGTACTGTTAGTGCTAGCAGTATGTGTGGCAACCAATACAATCAATGCAAGTGCTCGTAGAGTTGCGCGATTGCGATTGAGGCCACCGGCGAACAAGCCAACTACATTTCCCAGCGGCCCCTGGACCCGGAAGTCTAGTCTTGGTCACGTTTGCTGGTCGTTGATTGGTCACACTCCGAGGGGTGAGGCAACGTGGCCGGCCAATCACAGGAGGGGGAGGCATGTATCCCCCCTACCGCCTTGCAATACAGCGGCCATAGCACAGGTAATGTTGTGAATTCATGTGTTATTTGGGAGGGGTGTCACACGCGCAGGGGTGGGGGTGAGCACTTTTTAAAATTTGGCACCACCCCCTCGTGGACGCGTTATGAACAGTGGAAACACATTCCCATTTAACTGAATTTAACTGATATGTCCCGAACTGTGCCTTTAGTTTTTCTGTAGTGGAAAAGTGGCTTATGTCTTACTGCGTAGGGCCCTGTCCAGAGTGTCTGGTTAAATTTCAGTGTACTGAACGTGTCCGGATGCTGGCCTCAAAATGGTCAGAAATCCAGCAAATGAATGATGGATACTGTATGCACTAAATGGCCGCCATGTTGTCTATGTTGCGTAGCGGAAATAGAATGACGTTGACATCGCAGACAAGTGCACATACACGTCATATCCGCTGACGTGCGGAAGGCTGTATGGAGTCCGTTTGCTAGTGGCATGCAAAGTTGGTAGTGCAATGCCCCGAAGCGTCACAAAATAATTTCCGGTGAGTGCACAATCAAGGACTCGGTGTTGTTGCCAAAGGCCAACCAAAGCCCGCCTGATAAATAACACCAGTAATAATCTCATTGACCTCGTCTGCAATGCGAAGGGCAGACGGACACCTACTAGTATTATTGTATGCGTGGGCTACGTGACGAGTCATTTCATTTGCTAACCCCAAAAAGGGGTTGGGCCTAAAGACGTTGGTAGTGGCGGAACAGGGAAGTGAGCAGGAGAGTCTCTGATGCTGGTGTCGTGGAGGGACGATGGGTGTCCGACTCTGTAACTGCCTATGCCAATTGAATTGTCCTGAAGTATCCTGAATAAACCCTGGTGAATACATCCACAGCGTATGATCATTGGAGAACATGGTAAGATGACCTTTTTGACGATTTGGGTAAATGATTCAATGTGTATTCGGCAAAACATGACTCGCTGGGTAAACATGATAAGACTAATATCTTGCGGTTCTAGCAACCACCGAAGCAAAAAAAAAAGGTGGTCGGGACATCTCTAGTTTTTCGTATTATCAGCTGCCTGGTTGAATTGCAGTTCAACGCCCTCCTCTCTGCACTCATTGTGTTGTTATTATTATAATCCACTCCGTCTCATCATATATTGCTAATATATTAGTGTGTGTGGGTGTGCGTGTGTCCAGGGGGGTGGGTGAAATGTTCCCCTAATGGCTGATTATTATAGAATTTATTATAGATTGTATTAATATAGATGCTCCTAATTAAAAAATAATGATTCCTCATCAGCTGCAGCAGTGCTGACACGCTGGCCGCACCTGGCAGAGGACTCCTCTTTTTCTTTTTCTATCTGTTTTTCTCTCCTGACCTTTTCAGCAGAGTCCACTCTCTGCCCTGTTGGTGTGGAAAGATATGGAGACAGAATTACCAGGGTCACAGACAGAATGTGCAGGATGGTGTGTGTGTGTCTGTGTCTGTGTGTCTGTGTGTTTGCCCATGTTTGTGTGCGTGTGTGTGTGTGTCTAGATGTGTATGGCAGAGATGTGTGCGTGGGTGTGTTTGTCGGGGTGTGACATGATGTGTGTGTATGTGTGATTGTGTGTGTATGGATGCATGTGTGTGTGTTGGCATGTGTCAATTTTGTCCAGAGTGTTTCTTTGTCTATGTTTTTCTGTGTGCGCTTGCAAGTGTTTGTTCAAACGTGTCTTTGTGTGTGTGTGTGTGTGTGTGTGTGTGTTTGTGTGTGTGTATTTGTTTGGTCAAGTGTGTCTTGCATGCATTTGTTAAATTGTGTCTGTATGTTTGTGTATGTGTTTAGATGTGTGTCTGTGTGTGTGTGTGTGTTCGCTTATCTGTGTGCAATTATGTAAGGTGTATCTCCATATGTTTTTCGACACACGAGTGGTGTTGAGGAATAATTGTGTGTTAATCTAATCAGAAATCGGTACCACTTACACTATATATAAACCACCAGGCCCACTGTGATCACTGTGTCAATTCTCACTTGAAGAACTGACGTCTGCTCAATTAAAGATAAAAATAAAGGTACTGGAGGATTCAAACACATAGGGGCTGCAAACGTTTTTTTTTTTCAAGTTATTTTTCCGGCGTCATTGCCGTTTTTCCATCTTTATTGGATAGGATTAGTGGGAAGCTGGGTTGGAGAGATCGGGGGTATACATTGCAGACAAGTCAACGAGTGTAGTCGAACTCGCGACACTGCGGACGCTGCGGTAGACACAGCGCCACAAACATGAATGGGGTGTCGTTAGGTGCGGTGTCCATAACCACTCGGCCAACGTGGACCCCCCCTGCAAACGTTTTCATATGTCACTCTCTCCACTGATTGCTCACTAACATTTCCGTTTTAGTATTGTCATAGAAGAGCCTACCTCTTCATTATCACCAAAGCTTTATTGTTATCTTTATCGTATTCTTTGTCATTTATGTGGGTCTCAACATTATCCAAGACAACGGCCAGGGCCATTCCCATTGTGTTCGGGATGTTTCGGAATTAAAACATGGCGGACGTGCCGCCGACAGCAACTTAAGGTTGTCTGCTCCCCATCTTTGCATCAACTTGTATAGCGCAGCGGCAGCACGCCTGAATCTTATGGGTTCGAATCACGCCACGAGCACTTCTTTGCGCCCTTTTTTTCAACCTGCAATTTGCGCTTTTTTTGTTTTTTTAATTTTAGGTTAGACTAGGTTTAGGGGTTAGGTTTAGGAGTTAGGCGCAGGTTTGCAATCTCTGAGTGCTTCTAGTTTGATAATCAATCATCATCAATGAAATCACCTGCGCGAACGCCAGGATGAAAACGTCGATGCCTGTACTTCCTGGAAAGTATGAGTACGAATGAAGCCTTAGTGTGGTAGCTCAATTTGCAAACCAAATTAGTCCAACATGCTAGGGGCTGAATGACATTTAAATATTTAGACCCGAAGTGCTCACACCTAAATTTACCAAGTGGGTACCACGCAGATACTAGATTTCACCCATGTTTCAAATAAAAGGTTTAACATAACCTTAATTGCTTTTCAATATTAATATTTTTACATGATTAATTGTATAAACAGTTATTTTATTTTATTCTCCAGTTGCAAAGCTGAAAAAGGGTCATAACATTAAACACCATAATTGGCTGCACCGGGGCGGAGCAGGTTATGTTTTCACCCGCGTTGGTTCGTCCTCTCAATAACTGAAAAAAGTTGAGCACGGATCTGGATGGAATTTTCCAGATTTGTTAGAAATAACGAAAGAAAGAAGTCATTCAATTTTGGTGCATTTCTGTAGCCTATTCATAACATTGCTCTGAATGAAAAGTGCAATATAAATGAAGTTTGATTTGATATTAACCTGATTAGTGCACGGGGTGGTCAATGAGACGTTTCCATGTAAAAATCTGAGTGATTGGTTAGGTCCAACAGCGTCAACAGGAGCGCGCATGTTTAACATTCCATCTGAAGAGTGCAAAGCGCCACCGCGTCGCACATCACTTGACGTTATGCTATGCAACGTCTAGCGATGTGCGATGCGTGGATGATGCGTTGGTTCTGGCTACTATTATACGAGCACTTGCATTGATAATGGCTTGCCACACATACTGCTAGCACTAAAAGTACTATTTTTTTGTACCACTACGGCGCAGGTTTGCAACCTCTGTGTGCATCTGGTTGTTTAATGGAATCAATTAAAATATAGTTTTTTTTATATATTTGTATGCTGGTTTTGAGTTCTCCTAGGGGAGGCTCAATATCAGAGTTCTAGGAGCGGCTTACTATCAGCATGGTTTTAATTCATTGTAAGATTCCCCCTGGTGCATCCAGCAAAAGCGACAACCTAGAGCCAGAGAGAGATGAAGAAGCTGAGACAAGGTCCAGTCGAGATTCTGTGGATTTGAGCTGAACCTTGACTTTGATTTGAGCTTGAACTGGATTTGAGTTACCACATATTACGTTAGTAAATGATGCCCCAGAGGTCATGACCCCCGGGTCCTCTGAGCTGTCCTCCGTGAGTGTTACTGGCAGACTGCGCTGCTTTTTGCACAGCTCATCCCTTCCAGATGAAAAGGTCACAACACCCGCACTCGTTCCAGCGTCTGCTGCAGTCACAGCTGCTTATACAACACAGAGGTCAGCAGTGCTCACGGCCCGTGGGACGGTATATTTGCAGTATATTTGTGGGTCGTTATATTTGCCTTGATCAGCTGCCTTGGCAGCATGCACTCGAAGCATCGAATGAGCAAAAACCTTTTTAATTGCAATGTCGGATTTGTCTATGTTGACTCTGTAATGGTGAATGAGTTTGTTTTGGATTTTGAATACTAATCACAAATTGGAAAGTAGAAGCAGTCAGAGAGTGCAAATCTGTGCCAAGTCCATGGGGTCACTGATGTATTATGTTACTTATAGGCTACAGAAATGCACTAAAATGTAACAAAATGAACCACTTCTCACCCGTGGTGCGCAAGCCCGCTCTTGTTGTACGCGGGATTATAGTCATAAAAATAAACATTTTTGCAATCTGCCGGAGGTGGGATGCAAACCCTAGTCTCCAGCTTGGCAGACAGTAGGGCTAACCGCTACACTATCTGAGCTGTGTTAGTACCAGGCATTAGAGTGGAGGCAACTGCTGCGTGTTGCTGGAGGTGATCGCAGTTGTAAGCGAATAACAGTTGTCAAACTAGATGCTATTATGTTACATATAGAAATGTACCACAAATGCACAACATTTAATCACTTCTTCCTTCAATCACTACATCTACAAAGTTTCACCCAGATCCGTGCATAACCTTTATTATTCTGCTGACCAGGGCTTTGAACCAATATTTTTTTCCATTCGGTTCATTCTGAACAGAAATGGAATTATAACGTTTCTGGTTCTGTGTTCCACCAATAAATTGACGTTCCCGAACCCGTTAGATAAAAAAAAAATATTGTTCCAGGAACTGTTAATTTCGTCCCGTCAGCTGTTTAATGCTATGTAATATATGTCGGCGCGAACCCACAACGAATCGCTACAGAGACTCGTTGTCCACTGGAAATGCTTTACAGCCAATGTCTCGTTGCTCGTGGTGGCAAACCCACGACTCGCTACTGAGACCCACAGCTGCCCGCTGATAGCGCTCTAGTATTTGATTTTATAAATAGTCTTGTTTTATTTTTGAAGTTATCCCAAAGTGCACTCCTTTGAAGAACAAAATAAAACCGGTATTAACCGGTTACCACTATTTTTAAATTTCTGGTTTCGTTTCTGTTCCCTGGAAAATACAAAAAGTTCCCAATTTCCGTTTTCGTTCCCTGAACCGGTTCAAAGCCCTGCTGCTGACAGACAGACAAACCAACGCGGCCGAAAACATAACCTGCTTGTCACAGGTAATTAGGAACATGTTCACACATCCTCCTGGTCATAGGATCAGGGAAGAACATATTTCAGCAGGAATTTCCACTGCGTTCTCCTTTTTAAATAGGGCGAATGTAAATCTCCCAACGCCTCCAGTGATGTCATCCATTCTGCCTGACAACAAAGACAGGAAACTCCACCAGATGTGCTGACAGACTTGATGTGTCGGGACATCCAGAGCGGTCCACGGAGGCCTCGTGTGGGAAGTGCGCATAACATGTTCTTTTCTTTTTATCCCCCAGAGCGGACGGTCAGAGGAAAGGTGCTAAAAACTTAATGGGGAGGGAGGGCATGGGGGGGGCTCTCACACAGGACGTCAAAATGTCTCAGCACGTTTGTTATGCTTCACGATACAGGAATATTTGTGGATCCAGAAACAATGCGTTTAAGGGGTTTTACTTTTTTTTTAGTACTGTAATTGTGCGTGAAATCCCAACAGGACCTGCCATCTTGTGTCACTCAGCCTGCAAGTTGTCCACTCTTGGATGTGTAATTGATCGCTTGTTTACTGTACATGGACTTGACCGTTACTTATGCTGCATATTATTATGCTTCAAAATGTATTCTGATCCACTTGAAGCGGATCCTTGGTGGTGTATACATGAGCACTTTTGAATTTTATTGTAAATCAGGAATGAACATTATTCTTGATTGGGTTTTATTTTATCGACAACGGAAAGTAATCTAACTCGTTACTTGCTTCAATCAGTAATCCAGTAACGTCCTCAGTAGCAAGTAACCTAACAGGTTTACTGTTAAATGTAACGTTACCCGACTGCGCATGTTTCATTTCTTGCAGCAACCGCTGGCCGTTTGCGGACCTGTCACACTCGCGTCACAACGACAGCGTGTAAATTCTTATTTGTTATTATTGACGCTGGGAATAAATTAGGACGGACTTGGTTTGGTGCTCAACGTTGCAGAAAGGGACAGGCTGGCGGTGTTCTCTAGGGTCGTCCCGGCACGGCGTGTGGCGTTGATTAAAAGCTGCTGTAGGTACGATTTTAAAAGACGCTTACTTGAGTGTCGTTTGTTAGAAAGTCGATGCAGCCATCTGTCTGCGGTTAGCCGGGGAAATTCACTGCGGCAAATATGCTGGAATCAACAAGGAGAGACTCACACAAGGAAAAATAAAATGTGCAACCTTTATTAAGGATCACACACTGAATGTTAAGTATTTGATAAATAACACAGAAAGAATGGTTTGAAACCCCCCTTTATTAATTAAACAGGGATTTAGTTAAATGTGTTAGTTTGGCAGCAACAAAGGAATACAAAAACCTGAACAAAGGTGAGTGATGAATCTTCAGGCTGACGAAACCAGGACCAGAAGAGTTCAGATAAAGTTTAAATAAAGTTCAATATCCGTTGGTCGGAAGGTGTGAATCAGAATCAAGTTTATTGCCATGGTCAATGATACAACTTCACAGACTAGGAATATATTTTTTCGGTAAACGGTGCCAGACACATAGGATAAACGAGCAGGGAAAACAGAAGAAGTATAAGTGGCAATAATATCGGCAGTTATGTCAACAGTATCAACAATACCTACAGTATCAACAAAAATATTACAAGGGCGGCAATATTATTAAAAGTTTATTTACATGGGCAGTCAGTGGGTAGATTTTGTTGAGGGAAGGAGGTGTGTGAGTTCATGTACTCGTCTAAAGAGTTCTCAGCCACTGGCCGTGGAGAGTCAAACCAGGAGACAAGGGGATCTGTTCGGTTTTTAGAAGTGAATGTGTTGCAAGGCGTTGACATCACCATATAATGGCCTTGGCTGCGTGAATTTACATATATGTCAACCCTGTCCGTTAAGCTCCGTCCCTTTAAACTATAGAAACAATCAAATCAAATCAAACTTTATTTATACGGCACCTTTCATGCAGAGTAATTCAAAGTGCTTCACAGCAACACGAGGAAAAAAAACACAACAAAAAAGGAACAATGTGACCCGCAATCTTCCCAACCCATTAAAAAAAGCAAGCATACACACACATTTTTAGTGGTGCGCACACACACACACACACACATACAGGCAATGGATTTGCCAATAAAATGATAGACATGGCTTCACACCGAGGATATGCAGCAAGAGGAAACACTGGAGTACTAATGACAGGAAAATGTAAGAAAACAAATGAATGCATGGATAAATAGATGAGTAAAAATATATTTACCAGTATAATAATAAAATGATAATGAAAAAATAATACAAAGAAAATAAATAAATAAATACAATTATTTAGTACAAATAACAAATAACACGAACAACGAACAAATTAGTATTCTTATTTCGGTCCACACATGCAGGTACTGTACGTCAAGCAAATGGTGTTTCTTCACAATATCAACCCTGCGACCGAAAAATCAAGCAAGCAAAAAGCCAATGGGCTTATCTAAGCTCCTCCCTAACATACACAGAAAAGAAACAAACAAACAAAAACAGCAAGAAAACAAAAAACGACGACCTATGTCTATATTTCATTAATCTCATCATTCTACTGCTAAATGTTGAGCGATTATATTCCTATATATCTATCTAGTATGCCTTTCCAATATATGGTCTTAATTTGATTCAGAGTAACAGCTTTTTAGTGCCTTTACACATCTTCAATTCTGCAGTATGGTTCAAAATGGTGCTTTATAAATGTCATACAAAAGTGGCTGTGGTCTCCTGTAAATGGGGCTCTGCTTGATGTACATTTACAAGCTGCTACTACTGTGGCCTCAATTTCATTTTCACAAATGATACTGAAACTCTAATCTGATTAAATGTAGCCGGTTACTAGCATACCATGTTTGAAGGTTACTACAGTTTTTTTTTTTTTTTGTATTTTGATTACTTTAATCTGATTACATGGTTCGGGTTTGCCACAAGACTACACAGGCTGCATCGTTTTGGTACTGGATATTATTGATGATATCCATATCACTACTGTCTCCTAATCCTGATTTCATGTGTGTACATAGACAAGTTCGGCGGGTATTTCAGGTCTCTGAACGTCACGTCCGGTGTCATTTAGTTTGCCGTGCTTTTGGCTATTTTTCAACATGATTCGGTGGGAAGACACACCTATAGGGTTATTTAAAACGGATGGTGGTAACTTGCAGTGTGCTATTCCACACCCAAATGCTCTCATGCTGATCTGTGACCCACAAATGCATGATTAATAATCAGTGCAACTTGTTCCATTTTCTCATTCCTTTTAGAATAATTCGAAGAAGCAGCCAGCCTATTGGTCCAGAAGAGCATGTGACCACTCGGTGAGTAACTTTAAGTCAGATTTTGACTGTATTTCATCAATATTTATACAAAATTATGAACGGAGTGATGAGTAATTGGTCACAGACCGACACCTAGTGGTCGGATTTTGAACTGGCGTGCGTTTTGTGTGCTCGGATCTCGGTCCAGTACCAGAGTTGACATAGGCAACAATAAGGCACCGGAAGTGACCTTAAGAATGGCAGGACAAAATGACTCCCACCAGTGTTTCACACGTAAACCCGTCTATTGCTTGCAAAATAAAGGTAATTCTGATTTCTTAATTCATTCTGATTACATGCCGTCTGTTACTATTATACCCTGGTTGTAATGGAAAGTTACTATTTTTTCTGTAATCTGATTACATGTAGTTTGTTACTCTCCAGCCCTGTGTACGACCAGTAGTGTCACACACTCTCTCTGGGATCCAGAGGAGTTGCTGGTTTGCGACCCATTTGAAGAACTGACCCACATAGAAGGGCCGGGCCCCTGGGGCCCCGCCCTCTTTGCACTGCTTAAAGAGTTACGGTGAAGCCTGGACACCGAGCCACAGGGACTTTGCTATTATTTCTATAGTTTAAATGTACCCAGCAGGGTACACGGACTGGCTTGACATACATGTGAATGTGCGCAGTCAAGGCCATGTCAGACTACTAGCATTATGTACGTATTGAATATTTTGGCCTTCATGTGTGGTTTGACTTGAAGATTTTTTTTCCTTAGAGGCAAACGGTGAAGACCTTGAAGCCGAACAAAAAGGAGATAATGTGTTCTGTGCTCAATTGATAGACCCCCACCAATAAGCAGAGATGGGCAGTAATGCATTACATTTACTCAGTCACAATTTCTGTGTGTACTTTATTTTTACTTTTGGAGTACATTTTTCACAAGTTACTTTCTACTTTTACTCAAGTAAATTTGAGTTGCAAAAAATACGTTTTTACTGAGATGTCAGCAATTTGCTACTCGTTACCTTAACTTGGCCTTTAGCGATTCCCGGTGGGAACTGTTGGCACATATGTTGACGTCCAATCTCTCTCTCTCTCCCCCCGCCTCTCGGGTGCTCTGTCTCGCTCTCTCGGTCTTTCTCTCTCTTGGATGCTCTTGGTCTCTCTCTCTCTCTCTCTCTCTCTCTCTCTCTCTCTCTCTCTCGGACGTGCTCTCTCTCTCTCTCTCCCTCTCGGGTGCTCTCGCTCGATTTTGTCCTAATGTTTTTTTCTTTTTTTACTGAAAGTTACTCAGTACTTTCGCTACTCAAGCAACTTTTTATGTGTACTTTTTAATTTTAGTTGAGTAACTATTTGGATGAGTTGGATTATATTTTTTACTTTTACTCCAGTAATATTTTGCTGAGGTAACAATACTTTTACTTAAGTCATTTTTATGGCTACACTGCCCATATCTGCCAATTGGAAGGAATTATTTCCATTAAAAAAAAACATGGAAACAAATAGAGTCCTCTGTTTTGTCTTTCATCATTTCAGAGCTAATGCGGCCGTTACCGAGAGGTCGTGAACTCATGCTGGAAAAATAAAACCCAACAAATTAACAGAGCAGGTTGGAAACTGCAGCTCCATCTGTTCCCGGAACCGTTAAAACAATGAAGAGTGTGCTATGGCCACACTGTCTGTGTGTTTGTGTGTGTGTATGTGTGTGTCTGTGGGTCTTAGTATTTTTGAGTGAATGTTTGCTAAGGGTTAGAGTGTTCCACCTCTTAAGGCCGATTCATTCCCTACGTGTGGCCGATTACGTAGGTAATCTGTCCGTACGTTCCACGCGTTGCCAAATTCATACCATACCTCCATGTGTCTTTTATGTTAATGTGTACTTGATAATATGTCTTCTAGGAGGTAGAATTTGTGCCCATACATAAATAAATCATTGTGTTGAGACTTGCTGTGGGCACGCACATATTTTTTCATTTCACAACATCGCCGGAACCTCCCCTATTTGTTGAAAACTTTTTTTTTATTTTTTTGTTTGTCCCTGTGTCCGGGAATCAATGCATCATAAATGTACGGATAATGACGCACCTCTTATTCTTTCTTCTTATTCATGTGTCATTTCGTGACTTTGTTGACATTTCTTCAAAAGATCCTCAATATCTCCCCCAACTTTTCCGGTCGTATTGCCCGTATTTATCCGTTCGCACGTAATCATAAACTCCCCAGACCGGTGTCAAATTACGTACATAATTGACGGAAAGGACGTCTTAAACGCTCCACATGTTTCCGTAATTTACGTGAGGTATGAATGGGCCTTTACCCTCCATGCCTCTGGCAAGAGCTACAGAGTTCTGCTAATACGACCCACTGACATCTAGCTACCAAGTAATAGTAAAAACAAACAATTACCTCCTTCGACCCGGCGTGGCTTAGAATGTAGGGCTGGTTGCTTTGGCCAATAAAATATGTTTATATTTTGTGGCGGCCCCAGCACCAGCCAGAGAAAACTATGTCTTGACTTGGTGACAGCGCAGTGATGTATGTCCCGGGAAATAGAATTTCAACCCTATTCTGCCTTCTAGCACGGCGATGAAAATATGTTTGTGTACATGTCTGTGTCAGTGCTCTCTTTTTTAATTACATTTTCAACAAAAAACAAACAATATGTGAACACAGAGAGGGAACCACAAGACAAAACCAGAAGAAAGAGGGAAAAATGAAAACAAACAAACAACAACAACAACAACATACAAACAAGCAGAAATCTTGCCGGATCAAAGTGGACAATTACAGTATTACAGCATTATATGTGTCTCCTCAATTTTTCTGCCACCGACACCCAGCAGGAGATCTTTTTATCAGAGAGACCCAGACCCTGGCAGTAGATTGTTCCAGATAAATTATGTCCAAGTAGCATAACATCCAGTGTTTGCAGTTCAGCTTATCGGGGTGTTTCCACCTCTGTGCAATCAGCTTCTTGGCTGCCGTGAGACCTGCCCGGATCACCCTAGTTTTATATCTAGGTTCTAGATGCACTTAAACAGTAGTGCCGAGCAGGGCTTGAAAACAAAATTATTTTTAAAAAGTTCCGCTCCAAACGATTCAGGTAGGCCTATGTTTAATGTTTTCGGGTTCTCTGAACCGTTCCGTCACCAAAATATTGGTCCTGAACCGGAACGCAAAAATGTTGATCTTCTTAAAGTTCCTTATATTGTGCATTGTTACGTTTAACTATAGTTTATACAAAATATATTTGGTGGACTTTCAAACTTCAGTGTAACTGTATTAACGCCATTACATCTGCCTCCTCGTCTGTCCACAAGATGGAGCCCCAGATGACCGACAGTGAAAGTTGGATGGATGCACATAGAAATAGTCTCCCAGACATAGGATCTGTTGAAATATATATAGAGAACAGAAAAAAAAATGTTTTTTTTACCAGTTTTGTGGATTTCATAATGTTCTGTTTCTGTTCCAGAACAGTTGAAGAAATATTTTTGTCGTTTCCGTTTCCGCCTCCCATAAAATTCCGTAAAAGTATGTTTTTCGGTTTTCGTTCCTTGAACCGGTTCTGAGCCCTGGTGCCGAGACAGACCTAGGTATGTGGACAGCAGAAATGTCTGGCGGGATACCACATCCCAGAGTTGGCTGACGGGGGGGGGGCATGTATGTTCCCCGATAGTGCCCGTGTGCAAAGCGTGCACAAGGGAGAGGGGAGCACTCTCATTTTTCCAAGCCTTCTTGGAGTGTAGTAAGAGCGGCGTATGTGTCTGTTCTCTCTGTGTGTGCGTGACAACCTGGCTGCATTCGATGAACACCAAAGGGCAGGTGAGCGAAAATGATTGGTGAGAGAGAGAGAGAGAGAGAGAGAGAATATCTTCGATGACCTTTCACACTAACAATCTTGTCGTTTCATCTTTTTTATCCTCTCTCTGTCTGTCTGCCTCTTTGCGCATCTGTGCACATGGCTCACCTTGCATGCATGTGTGTGCTTTTTTTAGGCATGATGCCCACAGTGGGCATCATGCTTAACATTTTCTTTGGTACATTGGTGGCAGACACCAGGCAGTGTCGATCGACTGCCTCAAACAGGGCCATTTAGATGTGGTCATTGCCAGGGAGGCGGTGTTGTAGCAGCCACGGCTTGGCCCGGCCACCATTATCGATGGTGAAACCCCCGCATACCCCATTTCAGCCGTCACCGACTCGCAGTGTGCAGCAGCCAGCCGGTGGCCGTTCCCATTTCTCAGCCACAGACCGCCCTCGTTATCGCCTTTGTTTTTGTGCAGTGATTTCTAGAGGTGGAGTTATACATACTGTATACTATATAGACTGTAAACTCCTCACGGGGTTTACAGTTTACATTTTTTTTCTGCAATTTCTTCAGCAAGATTTTACAAACGGTCTCCCACGAATAACTCAAAATTACACCCAAATAGCGTACCACTTCAGATCCTTTGCAAAATAAAAGTGTCCACTACCTCATAAAAAAACATGTTAATACTATATGAAAAGACGTGTTTCATATGATTGAACCCTTTGAACCAGTTACACACTGCGCTACTTAACCTAAAACACATTTAGCAATTGCCCTCACCGAGCAATACTGCTTAATTTAATTTAAAATGATGTTTAAAGAAAAGAAAACAGAAAAAAATACAATAAGAATTATCTCACAGCGTACATTTGCAAAAGTCTCTGAAATTCAGTGAAAGAAAACATTGTGTAAGTCCCTGTCTAATACATAATTTTGTATTCACATTATTTTTTAAATTCACCATCCAGACGGCAACTTGGGTAACCAGACCTACGTCGCGGCTTGGCAGCGGCAGACATCTTGGTGGTATCACGTACGGTGAAGTGTGCGCACGGTTAAGTGGTATAACTTATCACATAAGTTATACCACTTATGTGATAAGTGATTCACATCCATTACAAATACAACGAGACTGCCATCTGCTGAAGATTGATAACATATTACCATGGATAGTTTGATGAAAGAACATTTTTAAACGGACAATGTTATGCAAATATCGCTCACTGCCTTTTCCTCTGACCGCAATGATACCACCATGTCTGCCGCCGCCAAGCCGTGACATCACGGTGCAACAGCCTTATTGGCTTGTGTCTGTGCAGTCATTTGGAACTTAAAGTGTTTTGGACTTGCAAGGAAGAGACAATGTCACATACATCAGTGTCGAAACTATAAAAGGTGTGTTCAGCGTTTTGCAAATCCATGTGTGTAATGTTTTGCTGAAAGTGTGGAGGTGACTTTGTGCTTATGGTGGTGTAACATAAAAAAAAAACTAAGATGGGTGTTTCGGACGCGACATGTTTTCCGTGCTCAGTTGAGTCCGAGTACAAGGGTTGGCTTGCGTTGTGGAGATCCATTTCGCATACTCTATGTCTGAATCTCATTTTCCACGCAGGACACTAAAATACAATTATACAATATTGAGATTTCTTGACTAATTGCGTTTTCAGTTTTTTGTTGCTAAGTAATTGCTTTCTCTGTGTCTGTGTGACTGTGTATTGGTGTGTGTATTTGTGTCATGTGTGCGTTTGTGTGTGTATTTTTGAGTCTGTGTGTAGGTGTGTGTCTGCCTATGTGTGTCTGTGGCTATGTCTGTCTGTCTGCCTGTATGTATGTGTCTTTGTGTGTCTGTGGCTGTGTGTGTGTCTGTCTGTCTGTCTGCGTGTGTCTTTGTGTGTCTATGTGTATCTGTGTTTGTATCTGTGTGTCTGTGTTCGTATCTGTGTGTCAGTGTCTAGTCCAGTCTCAGTATTATTAGTTCTGCTCCCTGGTCTGTCTGAGCTCCTCAGGCACAATGATCATTTCATTGTCTGCTGAGGATTACTGGTAAACATTCACTGAGAGAGAGCGAGAAAGAGAGAGAGAAAGAGAGAGAGGAGTGTGACTATTCGAACCCAATACAACCTAACATCTAATAGGTATGATGACAGAAATTTCAAAAAACACCATTTTTTAACACGGTTAAGCAAAATATGTTCAACGGCAATCTTCCAGCTTCTCCATCAGGTACCAACCACGGGGCTGGCGCCAAACGCCGCTCTGTCACCGTGGCAACAGATGCGGACATCTCACTCAAATATTCACTTGTGTGCCACAAAACGCTCGCTTGTCACACAACGTACAACTTCATCATGGATTTTATTTGTTCTCCTGACGTCTATCACTCAAATGTGTCAATTATCATGACATGAATTAGGATCGAGCGATCACGTGACTTGTGTTCTAGTCCGCTTCCAAATGCATCGCATTGGTTGTGGAGGAGCTCATTATACATAGTAGAAGCGGCCTCAAACGTCAACAGCCGCTCCCCGTTCGCATGTCGACCGGCGCGCACCTGCATGTTCCATTAAGCTACAAGTTCGACCCTCGGAGATAATGCGGCCACCCCGTTGGTCCTTACGCGTTGTGAGGCATCCCGGACGCACCAACTCAAAGGAAACAAAGCATTGGTGCAAAGGAAACAAAGCATTGAAATACTACTACTAGATACGAGACACTCGTTTGTCAAATCGTCGACTTGTCTGCAATGTCTACCCTATCTCTTCAACCCAGTTTCCGACTAAGCCTATCCAATAAAGATGGAAAAACGGCGCTGACGCCAGAAAAAATAACTAAAAAAAAACATACACCGTACAAAAAAAAAACGTAGACCGTACAAAAGTTCTTTCTAAAGATTTTAAAAATCTGAGGGATTTGATGCCTCATGCAAAGCACATTAAATGGCCAAATACAATGTGTCGGCTCATATGACATCGGATTAAAAGACACTATAATTACAATGGGAATTGCCATGATGTTCTAATAACTATAGCAGTCCCCCACTCATTTTGTGGAGGCTTGACTAAGCGCCGTCCTATCGCATTTAAAGGAAACCTGTCGCGTCTGGCTCGTCAACACGATGACGCTTAGTCAAGCTTCACCTTCTCAAGCTAAGCTTTCATTTTCCAAGCCTCGTTGATGGAATAGGCCCCAGGTCATGCTGGAATTGAACACACAATGAGCAAAACAGCCAGACAGACAGAGACAGAGCAGCTAATCCTCAGCCTGGAAACCACCAACTATCCCCCGGCATAAAAAACCTCTCAAACAGTATGTCCTGAACAAATGGTCACCAAACAATGGGAAAGCTATCACCAATTTGTAAAACACAGCAAGGAGGCAAAACAAATTGGAATGCTGTTTGGCTATTTAGCAATAGATAATTTTACACACATAAAATAAAATTGAATGCATTAATTTTGTCTTGACTGAATTTAGCCCAATTCGGATTGTCATTGAATTACGTGGGGACCTCTGGTAATTGACAATTACACCCTGACATCTGTGTTATTTTGTCGCGTGTTCTGACGGGATTAGTAAAACCCTGTCTTTTGCTCAATTTAAAAGACTTTATGCCGCATGTGGCGTATTTTTGCCTGCCCACATGTGTACACACATACAAATAACCATTAAATAATTACTCTTCATATATTTTAAAGGTTATGGCACAGAAGCACGTTTAAACAAGTTTCAACATTTAAACACATTTTAACTGTATCTGTATTTTTTCAACATCTTTTTGGAGCAGTTTTTAACATATTTTGAAAACACATTTTTTAAACATCTACATGTTTCAAAAGTATTTCAAAAGTACAGTAAGTGGTAACATTCAATTACTTTTAGATTATTTTTAAATGCTACTCTGATACGATCCAGTCAACAATTTCATTCCCTTCCCAATATATAATTTCTTCGATTCCGTGTATTGGTTGAAAATGCTGCTCTCTGTAAATATGCCATATAATTATGGTATTTTATTTATTTGTTGTAATTTTTTGGGCACAAGCGCCATTTTTCATTCTTTAATGAGAGAGATAGTGATAGGATTAAATCAGAAACTGGGATGAAGGGTCGGGGGAGACGTTGCAGAAAAGCCGAACAGGGGATTCGAACCATCCGGTGGTCTGGGGGGGCGCACTCTCTACCCGCCCGGAAACCGCCCGTCCCCTGATCATGGTAATCTTAATACATGGCATCCATTACTTTCCAGATCTTTTTATACAAGATATTTCTTGGCCACATTAAATAAGAGAGCGACGGATATTATTTATTGCGTTAAGCTGTATTTAATAACGGACAGAACGTGCTAAAGATCCCTCTGCTACATGTTAATTCCACGCACGGTCAGCTTCCCGTGGAGATCGGCCCCACTTTCATTAGTTGTTTCATTTCAACCTCCTCACACTATCTCACTCATCTGCACAGGAAACCGGGCAGGATTGTGCGACTATGCAAATGACATTTGCGTATAGTATTATTATATTTTTTTTTATTGATGTCTCCTGAAGCTCTCGTTGTACAAAGAAGATGAGAGTCATCAACTCTAAATGACACAATCCATCTAACTGGACTGTTTCATCATTTTGTCACATCCACATTGGGGGCACAATGAAAACCATTTTCTGGGAAAAGACTGCTCATGTAGTTGATTAAGGACATGCAATGTGTGTGTGTGTGTGTGTGTGTGTGTGTGTGTGTGTGAGCATATATATATATATATAT
>OMKY01147172.1:0-10694 GCA_900302395.1 Bregmaceros cantori
CGTTTCTTCCACTTTCTCCCTTCTCTCACTCTCTCTCTCTCTCTCTAACTCCCCCTCTCTCTCTATTCACATGTTCCCTCTCTTTCTCTCTCTAACTCCCCCTCTCTCTCTATGCATATGTTCCCTCTCTTTCTCTCTCTCTCATCCACTCTCTCCTTCTGTCTTTCTCTCTCCCTTTTCTCCCTATCCTTCTCTCTCTCTCTCTCCCACTATCGGCCCCATCACCTTACCTGCTCCATCATCCCCCCCTCTCTCGCTCTCCCCCCCTCTCTGTCTCTCCTTACCTGCGCTATCAACTACCCCCGTTCTTCCACTTTCTCCCTTCTCTCACTCTCTCTCTCTCTCTCTCTCCTTCTGTCTTTCTCTCTCCCTCTTCTCCCTATCCTTCTCTCTCTAACTCCCCACTCTCTCGCTATGCATATGTCTCCCTCTCTTTCTCCCTCTCTCCTTTTCACTCTCTCCTGTAAGTCTCTTTCACACACACACACACACACACACACACGCACACACACACACACACACACGCACACACACTCTCTCTCTCTCTCTCTCTCTCTCTCTCTCTCTCTCCCCCATCTCAGACTCTCCCTCACTCCCCATCACAATGTCTTTAGGATTTCATGGGGGACCTGTATCCCTGCCTTTATTTGGGGTCGTATTCTGCCCCCCACCTCCACTCCATCCTCCCCCCACCCACACACGGTCCCCAGGCAGCTGGCCCCTACTCTGTCTTCCTGACAGAGTGGCACTGAAAGTCTGGTCACTGCTGAGCAATACTTATTGCAACTCAGAGAACGAGCAGCCGTTCCAACGCATGGAGCGTTGGAGGCCACAAGGTTGGTGGTTCGAATCTCGGCTCCGTCAGTCTGCATGTCAGAGTGTTTTCGGGCAAGAAACAGAACTTGACAGCACGGTGGCGCAGTGATTAGCATTGCTGCCTCACAGCTAGAAGGTCCTGGGCTCGAATCCCAACCTGGACAGGTCCTTTCTGTGTGGAGTTTACATGTCCTCCCCGTGTCGGCGTGGGTTTCCTCCTGGCACTCCGGTTTCCCCCACCACCAAAAAACATGTTCTAGTTAACCTGCTCCATTCAGTGCCCCTGGCCAAGGTACTGACTCAGAATCTGGAGTTGGCCCCCGGGCGCTGTGCACGCGGCTGCCCACCGCTCCTCAGGGATGAGTTAAATGCGGAGGATGAATTTCACTGTACATGTAGGCATGTGTGACTAAATAAAGTACGTTTACGTTCAACTCCAAATTGCGCCCAATGAGTTGAGGTCGAGCACCTTTCATGGAAACCGTCGCTATTGGTATGTGAATGTTTATTTAATATGCAGCCTTGGGGATACATACAGAGTATCAGGGATGTAACTGGTTTTGTGTGCGCCGCCACGGAAGGTCTTTTGTGTTAACATGATAACTTTTGAGGATTGGATTTCTCCCAACTCTGCACAGGCGCAAGTCTGTGCTGGATGCTGCATGGCTTTGTTTCGGACCGCCATAGACCACTTATTTCAGTCTGTTTCAAAATCTGTTCCGATCCACTCAAGACGCATCCTTGGCGGTGTCTATCTGAGCACTTTAGAATTTTACTGTAAAACAATTATGAATCTTTTTCTTTTTTGTTCTTTTATTTTTTCATTCTTTATTGAGAGAGAGATAGAGAGAGATTGATGTAAATCGGAAACTGGGATGAAGAGTCAGGCGGAGACATTGCAGAAAAGCCGGAGAGGGTATGCGAACCCGCTGCTCGGCCTGTGGACGCTCTCCAACCACTCTGCCACCACGTGCCCCTGCGTAAATCGTATTCTTAATTGGGTTTTATTTTATCGAGCGAGATGGGAGGAGGGGCGGGGGTGGGGGTCACTTGGTTCCTGCCATCAGCAATGCAAAGTCAGGGAGAGAGAGAGGTGAGTTCACAGTTTGATTAAAGTAGGCTCAGGTGGCTGCAGGTGTATGTTAATGCCCCCGCAACCTGCTACCTATTAGCTGAACAGGGAACTAGCAGGCAAGGTAAACGGTATCACACGCATGGCATTTTGGAAGTGGGGTTTCCACTCAGGTGCTAAATGCAGCCCTTGGGTGCATAGTGTTACGAAGCAAGATATTAGCTTACTTTTTTCCCAAGTCTTTGGTATTTAACGGGATTTGAACCCTGGTCTCCCAGACGTCAGGAGTCGCGGCAGCCAACCATCAATCAGTCAAGTTTCACGTTCATTCATTTGCAAAAAGAACGCGACAGATTTAACTTAATCAAACAAGTGAGGGGAAGTTGATGCGCAGGAGAGCAGCACCTCCTCACCCAGTGTCCTCTCCCAGCGCTGAGCCCCGGTTAGCGGACACTTAGCATCACATTATGATGTATGCAATTGGCATTCATCACAATGGCCCTGTGCATTATTTATATTCAAACTGCATAGGCCCGTGATGGCAGCTCAGATAAGCTGTTCACGTAGCGGAAATGACCGGACTTGACATCGTCACCATATGACATGTATGTGCCTTAGGATTCCATCCTCTGAGGTCAGTCGGAAGGCTGATCGAATTGACAGTTGTTTTTTAGGTGGTTAAATATTATACCGGGTGTTCGATACTTCACCCATTGTGTTAATACTAGGGTTTGAAAAATAAATTATTTTGAAAATGTTTTATTCCCGAAAGGGTTCAGGCAGGCCTATGTTTAACGTTTTCGTTCTCGGAACCGTTCCGCCACCAAAATATCTGCCCAGAACCAGCAAAAATTCAGTTTGTTCTTGAAGTTCCTTATATTGTGCAATGTTACATTTAGATATATTTCATACAGAATTTATTTGGTGGACTCAGTCCAACTCTATTAACCTGAAAACCGTGTTTAAAACACCATTACATTCACTCCCTCCTCTGTCCACAAAATGGAGCCCCAGGTGCATGGGGCTTGATGACTGACAGTAAAAGTGGATGGAAATAGTCTCCCCAACGTAGGATATGTTAAAATATATAGAGAACGGAAAGACGTTTTTAACCAGTTCTGTGGATTACATAATGTTCCGTTTCTGTTCCGGAACAGTTGAAGAAATATTTTATCATTTCCGTTTCCGCTCCTCATAAAATTCTGTTCGTTTTCGTTTTCCGTTTTCGTTCCTTGAACCGGTTCGGAGCCCTGGTTAATAAGACGGGAGATGCTATTGTCACCAAACAAACGATATTGGCTATATTTAGCGTGCTTTCGTTCATGCTCACATTTATTCTGCCAGCAGTTCTAGCTTCTTCTTCTTCTCTGGCTTAACGCCAGACAGGTGATTGTACTTGCGTCTTTGGGTCAATGGAACTTCTTTCCTTCTTCTCCTTTTTCCTTCTCCATTCTCTCATTTCATTTTCTCCTCTTCTTTTTCTATTCCCATCTTCATTTTAGGTGTCAGAGCGTTCCCCTGCTGATTCTAAAATAGATTGTTGCTAGGATGCATATCGATATGCCTCCAATTACACTTGTCGGTTTCTGCACTCCACTCGTTCGCACTTAGAATGTGCAAACAACAAAATAAATAGCAAAATACAAAAAAAGAGTGCATTTAGAACAAAGTCTATCATTTTGTCAGCAAATTACACATTTGAAAATAATTCACTGTGGTTAGTGGTTTGAGCTGAATATTCTAAGAAAAGCACCAGCTGTTTTCTCAAAGTTAATTATTGGGAGAGTGCACTTGCAGTGTCTGAGATAAATGGTACAATCTCACAATGCCTTCATCACCCTTTTGTGATTGTTGCCCTGAGCAATACGTCATTAATTGAGTGCCAACCATTTTTACTGCACAAAATGTGCACCAATGTCTGAAGGTCTACCAAATATTCATATATTAAAAGTCTTGCCATGTTTTGGTGCTGCCGGCTCATACTAATTAGCGCTTGAGTCAGCTTGGCCTTGACCTTCTGACAGCTCCGCATTCCGACACAAATTTCGGCATATAATTTGCTGTGATGTAAAGTGCGAATCCAAAAAAACCATTCATCCATCCATCTGCATCCGCTTATCCGTAGTCGGGTCGTGGGGGCAACAGCTCCACCAGAGAGCTCCAGACTTAGCGCTCCAGAGCAACATTAGCGACCTCCTCCTGGGGGATCCCGAGACGCTCCCAGGCCAGGGAGTTGATGTAATCCCTCCACCTGCGCCTTGGTCTGCCCCGGGGTCTCCGCCCAGTGGGACATGCATCGAGGACCTCCCTAGGAAGACCCTCGAGGGGCCAGATGCCCGAACCACCTAAGCTGACTCCTTTCCAGGCGAAGGAGCAGCGGCTCTACTCTGAGTCTCTCTCGCGTGACTGAACTTCTCAGCCTATCTCTAAGGGAGACGCCAGCCACACCGTCAGGAAGGAGTTCCAGGAGTATAGGAATCCAAAAAACGATCCACTTATTTTGTTGTCCCTCCAAACCATAGCTCTAACCGTAACCCCTAACCTAACCCTAACAAAATAATCAAATCATTTTTGGTTATCGGAACATGGAGCCGTCGAAACTGTAGATGCCCCCCGGTAGAACCGAAACTTGCCCTTCTCGGTTTTAATGTATCTGAATAGCTTCGGTCCCAAAGTTGAGCTCCAGTTATTTTAAAGGACCCCCTTACGATGTCATTAAGACACACTTCCTGTCTTGGAGCTACATCTCCAATGGCACGTCCCAGGTGCACCCATGCTGTGCATTTTCATTAAAGCTCAAGGTGTATTTCAAGTAAAGTTGACTCAACATTCCCCATGTTGTACCTGGTTCATGACAGGTCTTGGCGGGTTACCCAAAGCAGCTTACTGCATCATTTCATGTCTAGTCTATCGACGTTGGGGCTATAACTCGACCATATACTCCCTCCCAGTCTGCTTGTGCCACACATTTAGGCGGCCACAACACTATTATATATGATATTTTTACGATAATTCAACACTTTAATGAACTGTAATATATTTTTAGTTGGCCTCCACTCAGCCGGCCGACCGTTTCAGCTGTAGTGTGCCGCAGGGCAGATTAATTATGGCTAAATATTCACTATAAGCCTAATAAGATTCATATTTCATGAGTCAACTTTTGAACCTCAACACTGGTGTAACGGCTGCGGTGGGTGGTGGTGTTGGCGCGGTGGGGCCCGGGTGTGGAGTGCTTATAGCTTTGATATGAAGGCTTTACTGGCCGGCGCTTACTGGTGCGGCCACAGAGGAGGTACACACACGCCCTGCAACATCTGCACATGAAATCCCCCACCCCCCTGCACACACCTTCAGTCTGTCTGTTGGTTTAAATCCCTCACTCTTGCCATTTCTCCTGCTCGTTCATCTGAGTTATCTCCATATTCCCTCTGACTGTGTAATTATCCTTGTCTCGTCTCACTCTCGTCTCTCGGTTTCTGTCACCATTCTGTCTAGAGCCAGAGAGGGGGAACAGATCACGGCTGGTTCTGGCGTCACTGCACCGGCTCCGTCTGTGACGGATAGAATCCAAAATGCTCTTTATGTATTCTATCTCTCTCTCCCTCTCTACCCATCTGTATCCTCCGCACTACCAATTTCTTTACTCCCCTGCTCTCTCACTCTTCCTACCCATCTACCTCTTTCTACCCCTCTTTTTCTTTACTCTTCTACTTCATTTGTTTCCCTCTCCTCTACCCCTCTCTATCCCTGTTTCTTGCTACCTCTCTTCTCATTCTCTCTACCTCTCTCTATCAATGTTTCTATCAAACACTCTCTCTCTCTCTCTCTCTACCCCTTTCTATCCCTGTTTCTCTCTACGTCTCTCCTCTCGCTCTACCCCTCTTGTCGACCTCGCACTCTCTCTCCTTCTCTCTACCCCTCTCTAACCCTGTTTCTCTCTACCTCGCTGCTATCTCTCTCTCTTCCTTTTTCTCTATATTCCTTTACCTGTCGTATCTCTCCTTCTATCCATCCACATCCATTGTCTCTCTCTCTCTCTCTCTCTCTCTCTCTCTCTCTCTCTCTAACATTATCTCGCTGTCTATCCTTTCTCTCTCTTTCTATCTCAGTTTGTGTATCTCTCTCTCCATCCATGTTGCCCATCTCCCCATCTCAGCCACCTGTCTATATGCCTATGGCCGTCTATATGTCTCTGGCTGTGTAATTGTTCCAGCTTCTCTGTCTGTGGCTTTCTGTCTGTCAATTCCTATCTTTTTCTGCAGTCCCACTCTCCTGTCTTTCTCTGTCTTGGCAGCATAGGACCTGTCTAGAACCAGAACTGATAAGACTGGGACTGGCATCCCTACACTGGCTCCCTGTTTGGCACTGAATGGAGTCTAAAGTGGTCTGTGCCTATCTCTACCTCTCCGCCCTGCTGGTGCTGGCATCCCTCAATTCACCTTCTGTGGGACCAAACTTAAGCCGCTTCTCCACCTCCCCCGTACCCTCGTGTGGTGGGTGGTGAGATTACGGGGTCGGACCTATAACCCCAAGGTTCTATAGACCGAACGTTCACCAAACTGAACTGAGCCTCTCCCGACTCTCTCTACCTCGTGAGATGGAAAAAGTGTTGTATATGATGTGACATGTTCTCTTGTCACGTCGCTTGGCTCTGTTCATGGGGGGTTATCTATGTCACCCTCCGTGCTGGGGTGAGAATCCCCTAAACTACTTCTGCCTTCTCACCCTGCATGCTAGGGTGAAAATTCTCTACACTGCTGCTGCTCCCTAAGGTACTCATAGAAATCGGGGAGTTCCTCCGAACAGAGCCATACCGCCAAGATAATTCTAATTTCAATAAAGAGCTGCTTCTTAATCTTCTGTTTCTTGACTAAAATGGTTCTGACAGAAATTGCCTATATGCGATAAAAATCAATATAGAAAAATATCGGTGTCCGTTTTTGAATATTTGCAAAATGACTACCAAAGTAGTACCTTGTGGTAGCCATGTAGTACCTTGTTAACTTCTCTTTTTCACTGCCGCGCACTCAACAGCCACATGGAACATCGTTGATTTTATGACCTGAACTGTGATGTTCATTTCAATTTGAGGTAAAAATATATATTGGTCGATATTTGCTATCGGATCAGTATCGGCAATTTGGGGTTATACAATGAATATATAATGCATCTCCAGTCATAAGGTCGTCACCCCATTCACTACGTGAAAAGACACGACCCTGGTAAGCAGAGATGGCAAGTAACGAAGTACAAATACTTAAGTACTGTACTCAAGTAGAATTCTCAAAAAAAAATTTCTCTGAGTACTTTTTACTTCTACCCGATAGATTTTTATTAAAAATATCAGTACTTCAACTCCTTCCCAAAACAGGGTCGTTACTTTTTTTAATTTCTGCAACATGGTAGGACTACATGTATAGCGTGAACGAGTCAGTAGGGGGCGGTACTCGGTACTCTGAGTACAGTAGCAGTTAATACGTTTTCATTTAGTCTCTGGGTGTGCCCCTCAAAAAAGTATATCACCTGTAAAGTTAAGGCAAATTTAGGTTTTGTACTTTTATACTTTCAAAAATACTTTTGAGTACATTTCAGAGGATGAACTTTATACTTTCAAAAATACTTTTTGAATACATTTCTCATCCTGTACTTTTTACTTTACTCAAGTAGGTATTTGGATCAGTACTTTGTAGTCTCACTCGACTTTTTGACAAATGTGTTTTACTCTTACCCAAGTAAGAAATCCCCGTACTTTAGCCATCTCTGCTGGGAAGACGCAGGGAGACAGAAGGGGTGAAGAGAGAGAGAACAGGCGGAGGGAGAGAGACGTGCGATAGAAGAGTCAGAGAACATGCATAGCATTCATGTGGTTTAGACAACCAGCCATCTTTGTTTTTAAAATGTCTACTTGGTTGGTTTAAAGGTTTCCTAGACTAGCGCCCACTAGGCCTGAGAGGTAGTTGTGTGGAAGCCATTCTGTTGTGCTACGGGACAGAGGGCATGCTCGGTGGTGGAGGGGCGGCGTTGGGCGCATGCCTTGGAAAAAAAAAAAGAGAGACAGATAGACAGAGAGAGAGAGACAGATAGACAAGATAGACATAGACTGTGTCCGAAATCGCTCCCTAACCCCCGTATAGGGCACTATATGGGGGGCACGCCATTTAGTAGGGGTGTCCGAATTCTCCATGTGCCCCATATAGGGCACTGAAAGTATCCCGCAATGCACCGCGAAATGTAGTGAGCATTGGATGTACCCTAGACGCAGCAATATAACCCATAATGCATTGCGAGACGCATTACACTAATTAAAACGTAGAAGAAGACGACGAACAATGGAGGACGGCGACAGGACGCAGCAGCAACCGACGGCGGCAAATAATTATAAATGTGAGTACAATTGATGTGAGTACAATTGATTTTTCAAATGCTACGGCCAATGCCGACAGGCAATGACGTCAATATGCGACGGCGGTGACGTAAGTTAACAGTGCCGATTCTAGTGTCCGGAATCTCGTCGCTGAGATTGAGTGGACTATATAGTCAGTGCCCTATCTAGGGGCTAGGGGTTAGGGGGCGATTTCGGACATGGCCATAGAGACTGATAGACAGATAGACAGACATAGTGCATTTCCACTGAATGGTTGTGGGTTTGAAACAAAGTTCATTTCAAATTAAAAATATGCCAAAAATATGGTTCTTTGAGCCAAACTGGTGTCATTATTAAATGTCGACAGCGTATACGTTAAAAGTCAACGAGTTGCCGAATGTTGACTTTTGGATACAAATTAGAGAATTGCAAGGATTCTTGTCAACTTGAAATAACGCAAGTCAAGTTTCTGCTTAAGCAACAAACTTTGATCTAACTTTGATCACAACCTAAGTGATGTGATTATGTCAATGCACTATTTTATTATAAGTGCAATTTTAAACATCAATGTATTTCATATACGACATTGGTTCAATTGAAAAAAACAACTCAATAATGTAATAGTACATTACGTAAGCATTACTGTACATAAATCGACTAAACCCCTTTCATAGGTTAACAATAAATACTCCAATAAACCCCAATACCACATGGTTGTGTTGGACATCACATTGACCAATACTTTATAATAATTTGGATGTAAATGGGCTCAAAGAACCAACAATATTTGTTTGAAATGCATGTGGAGAGCTCGCAAGGTCCTTCTGGGAGACCGTGTTTTACAGACAGCAACACCCTCCAAACACAGACGCACTGTAGTCTGGCGAGACAGACCCAACGCATCGTCCACACATCGCACATTGCACAACGCAAGTGTGATTCGTGGACGATGCGTTGGTTATGGTTCTCTCTATAACGTTTCACAGATCAATCAATACCCAGATGGTGTGTATGTAAGTGGTGATCTTTTAGGACAACAAAAGACATTCTAGGAAGCTGAATTTACATCTAAACGGTGCTCGCTTCCAGAGATGTGACCAAGTCCCTCTTTCAAGTCTCAAGTCTCAAGTCCTTCTTGGGCAAGTCAAGTCAAGTCCCAAGTCAACTCCAAAAAAAGGCATCATTAACATGCTGTCATTTTAGCTCAAGAATCTGATTTTAATAAAGTAGCAAACAAATAAAACAATGCTATTATAAAAGCAAAACTATTGCTTGCTTTTGACTTTATTAAAATCAGATTCTGGAGCTAAAATTACAGCATGTTAATGATGACTTGATTTGGAGTTGACTTGGGACTTGACTTGACTTGCCCAAGAAGGACTTGAGACTTGAGACTTGAAAGAGGGACTTGGTCACATCTCTGCCTTCCATACCAGGGGTGTCAAACTCATTTCAGCTCAAGGCATGCATTGGCAAAGGCGTGACATCAAATCAAAAATAAATAGGAATATAACAAAAATAACAGCAACAGTACAGGAATATTCTGAAAACGTACACAAGCAGTTTCTTTTTTCTGCCTGACGGCAAACTCCCGACTACTCTGCTTGTGGCCTTCGTGCCGCACAGGCCGCTTATCTCGTGCAGCTCCGGCCTCTCTGCTCACGCCACAAACAAGCAGAAGATGAAACATGTTTATCTTTTGGGGCCGCCAATGTGCGTAGAACCAGCCTTGTGAAACTACATCGCAAAATGGTGATGGAACATACCATATGTAGCTGGTCTTCATACCCTGCATCAGTTTTGAGGGTGCAGTGTTGTGTAAAAATGTAAAAGTGCTACATATTTTTCCACAAAAGGCTCAAAATGTTGCATCATATAAACTAGAAGCACTCGAGAGTGCAAACCTGCGCCAAGACCATGGGGGTCACTGTGATCAAAACATTTAGATGCTATTATGTTACTTATAGGCTACAGAAATGCACCAAAATTGTATCACTTGTCACCAGTGGTACGCGAGCACACTCTTTGTGGTATACGGGATTATAGTTGTGAAAATTAATATTTTCGCAATCTGCCAGAGGTGGGATGCAAACTTACAGAATCAGAATCAAAATCCGATTTATTTCCAATTTTGTCAATGACACAAGTTCACAGATCTGGTGCAAGGCACATAGAAGAGGAAAGGAATACAAAAGAAGGCAAAATTGTTTTTAGTGCAACGAATAGGAAACAGTAGCACTGAGAAAGCGTGTGAAGCATTTCGGATAAGACATAAGACATTTATGTTTTATGTCTTAATAAGACATATGTCTCATTATATATCTTATATATATATTATATATTATTGTATTTATTATTTATTATTTATAATTATATTTATATTTTATATTATATATTATATATATTATATATTTATACTTATTATATATCTTATTACATATT
>OMKY01147272.1:6061-25628 GCA_900302395.1 Bregmaceros cantori
AGAAAGTCTGACCACATTTTCCCTGTCCTCATGGATGTGCAAGTCTCCATAAAATATAGGATTGATAGAATTTCTAGTCCTTGGAGACCTCCTCCATACGACTGTAGTCTTTGCAACTTGCCCCAAATCAGTCTCTGGTTAGGAGTTGAGATTTGTTAGCCAGCTGCCAGCCTCAATCTAGTGCATAAATTATATCATGGCAGTAGAGAAAAGTACTAGAGAGAGACAGAGAGAGAGAGAGAGAGAGAGAGAGGGCGGGAGAAAGAGAGAGAGAGAAGAGAGAGAGAGAGAGAGAGAGAGAGAGAGAGGGAAAAGAGAGAGAGAGAGAGACAGAGAGCGGGAGAAAGAGAGAGAGAGAGAGGAAGAGAAGAGAATTTAACTCAAAATTTGATTTGACTGGAAGGGGAACACTGTCCAACATTCTTCATCTCGAGAGAATAGGAAATGCATGACGGCATGACATTCATTGTGATAACAACTATAGACAAGTTTTTTTACCCTTTTCCGTTTTTACTTCCTTAACTACCGTCTATGCTCGCCACTTCTGGTGCCATCGGCGAGAGCACACACCTACCACATTATTTGGAGTGGTCCTTAGTCAGCATGTGTGGCAAATGTAATGCTTCTTTACCAAAGTCAAAAAAATGTTTCACTAATCTGCTCCCCTATTAATTGACAAGTAATTTGTATGTGCGGCCTGTCTACGCTCTCAAATCAAATTTAAAAATGTGGCTTTATTGGCATGGCACTATATGCTGAGTGAACATTGCTGGTGACAGACACTAATTTCTATTAATTAATTCTTGTTCACAAATATAGAACATATTTTATTCAATTTTTTTCTTAAGAAAAGAGAGATAGGGAGAGATGAGAGGAGTTGCTGGTTGGTCGTTAGGAGAATAATTTTATTCTTTGATATTGCATTTGAGAGGGGTTTGTAAGAGAACATTATGGTTGCTGCAGGCAATTACACAATCAATGTAGCAGAGCTGCAGTAGAAGAACGATCATGCAGTGCATCATGGGAGTGCGGGAGCATCCAGTATCATGAGTGGCTTACCAAGACGAGCGTCTTCAAACAGCATAAATAACAGTCGATTGCTGAGCACGATTGGCTGTAAAGCCTTTAGTTGTCGGTTCAATTACTGTATTTCCAAACGTGCATTCCACCCCCAATCAGGGAGGGGGCAGGAGAGAGTGTATGAGCCGTAGTTCCACTTTTTTGTGAAACAGTTGAACCCCATTATAGTATCGGCAAAATGCTAATGGCCCACCTCTAAATTATAAAGGCATGGTGTAAACCTTAGTGAAAACCTTATTTTCCACTTTTCCATAAGCTGTTTCTCTGTTGTTTGCTGTGGTAGAGGTAGCTCACATCCACAATAGTGGACGCTGTTGTCATGACACCACGCAACAAGGGTCAATTCAACACAGTGCAGCTACTTGTTACTATGATGACTAACTAGGTTGATTGTAGTTAAGTGTTATTTAGATGGTCTGAACCAGATGTGGCAAAAGTACCCAGATTTCATACTTGAGTAAGAGTAAACTACATTTGTGAAAAAAACAACTCGAGTAAGACTACAAAGTACAGGTCCAAATGTCTAGTAGAGTAAAAAGTACAGGCTCCGAAACATACTCAAAAAGTATTTATGAAAGTAAAATGTGCAGGCTCTAAAATGTACTCAAAAGTATTTTTGAAATTAGGAAGTACAAAGTAAAAAGATAAATGTGTATATAAAATGTACTTTTTCAATGCTAGTTTTACAATGTTTGAATATTTGAATAAATTGTTAAAAAAACCTAGCCTAACTTACTTCACTTAAGGTTCATGAATCCCACTGCCAAACATTGAAATTAACATCTAAACATTCTCAAATCATGCTCATAAGCCCAACTCTTAATAAAAACGCAAAAATAGTAACAAGCCTGTTTTGGGAAAAGTAAGGAGGAGAAGTACCGATATTTTTGTTAGAAATCTATAGTAGAAGTAGAGTAGAAGTAAAAAGTCATCAGAGAAAAAAAGTACTTTTAAAAGTACAGAAACTTGAAAATTCTACTTATGTACAGTACTTAAGTATTTGTACTTTGTTACTTGTCATCCCTGGTCTTAACATGGTATATTCTGGTACCGTGAGTGTGTTGTCGTGACCATATTATGAGTTTAATTAATTTTACAAACGTGCCAGATTCGGCGTTATTAATTTTTTGCTCCAGTGGCCACCGGAGTAATGCTGCTGAAATGTAAGTGCATTTTTTCAACAGACTATATTTGTACCCTATATAGAAGTGCTTGTGTAGAGAACCATACATAATGATAATTATGTAATATATTGCTCCAAATAAGTCCCATATGGTGATCGTTTTCTACCCAATTACTTATTATGACAACACCAACAAACGCCGCCGGTCGGCTGATGAGGCCTAAAGCAGCGCTGTGGCTTTAGCTGCGCTGCAGAGTCAAGGTGCGTCTCGGTTAGGCAAAAGCCGGTTAGCATTCGGGCTAGCGGTTAGCATGCTAGGGAGTTCTTTACTATTGCTTTTCGGAGCAATACTTTGACATCATTAGGCATAGTTCTCTACACATGCACTTCTAAATAGGTTAAAAATATGGGCTTTGAAATTATGTACACATGTACACAAATCACATTACCTATATTATTTTATTAAATTAATACCGTAGCGCTGCCTTCCGTATAAGACACGCCCTTAGCTCCATATTTGGAAACGGGGCAGCTTCAAACCTCCCCGGACCAGCCAATAAACGGGTACTTTCTCAACAATGGCAGAGCCCAGAACCCCCTATATCACGACTTCCGGCGTCTTCAACGCAAGAACGCTAAAAGCAATGGGATGACGTTGCGCACGCTGCGTCCATTCTATCTACAGTCTATGTAAATAGCATAATTTAATGCTGGGAATATGGTTCAATGTCCAACAAAGGGTAATTGCCCTGTTAAATCTTAAATCGATAACCATAGCCAGTGGTTGCTACCTTCAGTTGAATGGCAGGGTCCCGCATCAGAGGCACCAGCACGCCAAGGTCCAGCACTCGCACCCCCTTGATGACCATGACGGGGTATTTCCGGCACTCTCGCTCCAGGGCGTACAGATCCTTCTTGGGACACTTTCCACACTGCTCCTCGCGCACCATGCCCACGGTGTCGCGGCGCTGGGCCGCGCTGCCACTGCACAGGGGCTCAGCGCAAATCACCTGGACGCGGCACCAGAGAGAGGTCACACCATGTTTGCAGATGATGTTTATCGCTATTGATCAATTCTGTTAAGGTGGTTTGCCCTAAATTGGGCCACTGCCTAATGTGGGACACCTAAGCTCCAGTGGCTCTAGCTCCTCCCTAAACTAATGAATGTCAGTTGATAAAAGAAAAGTAACTGTTCAACAGGCAATTGATTGTCCCACATTAGGAAGCTGCAAAAAAGGCACACATTAGGGCAATCCACCCTATATGGAACACAGCAAAATGAAACATGTGTAAAATGATTGCTGTCAAAATTTTACCAAATTCTGTCCAAATTGGATAGATTTGTTTTGTATCCGAACATTTAAAGAGTGGAATTATGTCTACCTTTCTTTTAATAGTATACAATCTAACTTCTTGGATTGGAATTAATTGCTGACATTATCATTTCTTTTTTTGACACATGACCTTTGACATTTGGGCAATCCTTTTGACATTTAAACATTGAAGGCGGGGAGGTTGGTGGTTTGAATCCCAGCTCTGACAGTCTGTGTCAAAATGTCCTTGGCAAGGCACGGAACCTCATGTTGCAGCCGCCACCCTTAGTTTGGGAATGTGTACATCCTTTCCCATTTGGGATGACTAGAATGTCTGAAATCCTAAGTAAAAAGTGGGGCTTTTAAAATATCCACCTTGTTGTTCTTCCAGCCGAAGATGAAGGCAGTGCTGAGGTTCTGCTGACCCGCGTACAGCCTCAGCACCGAGAAATCACACCGGTACAGCGCTCGCAGGGTATCGCGCGCGGCCCCCTGCAGGCCGCCGGCGTCCCCAGGGTACAAGGCCTGCCACACGTGCCACACAGGCTCGTAGAGGTAGAACACCTGGTGGATCAGAAATTCAGAATCAGCTTTATTATCCACGTTAGATATACAAACACAAGCAATACGCACACATGGAATTCAGGGTTATTAGGGTAAACATAACTTGAAAAGAGACACAGTGGCTGCACTTCTTGACGCATTGAAAGAGTCGCCATAGTAAGTAAAATGGTGGGCTACATCTAGTAGTCTGTATTACTCATCTCAATGCCTCACCTTGTCCATGCAATTCAACAGCATCACGGCATATGGGAAGAAACTGTGCTAAAGTCTGGTGGTCTTAGCAGGGCTCTATAGTGCCTGTCACAATTAAGCCATCTTCCCAGTCGTGTTGTGGGTGGAAGGAAAAGGGGCACTAATAATTCTCATTGCAGTACTGATGACCCTGCAGTCTAAACCTATCTTAGCTTTGTTGCAGATGCTGCATTCCTGGAGGATGGATGGGGCCACATTGGACTGAAGTACAAAACTTGACAATTTTTGTTGGTGTCCAATAATACAAAATTAAATATTACGATCGGGATGAACTTCAAACTTACAATGCATCAAGATCCCAATATTCTATAGTTTAGAACGCTGCGTATGGCTAACTTTTCCCTTTAGCTGGCTGATCAGGTCTGGCAAACAGGTCAACAGCTCACGGAGTCACGGTTGCCTTGATTATTAGTAATCATCATTAATCACCATTTAGGTTGATTGTCAGACAATCGCTGTCATGCACTCCCTGATCTATCAATAATAAGAAATTGCTGAGAGTGGAAGGATGCTTGCGAAATGGAACAATTTCAAAGATCTTTAAAAGTTGTATGGATTCGATTTTTATGAACTGGATTTTAATTACACCGGGAAGATGGCTTTACTACATAATGAAGAATGAGACATTCCTCTTGCAAAAATTCAGTTCCTAGGTTCCTATGTTAAAACGTCTTGGATGCTATTTTTGACATCTGAGTGTGAATGCAAATGACCTCAATGAGATCTAAAGCATGACTTGCTACTTCTTTCCGCCCACTGTAACTATGGCATCTTACAGTACAGGAAATGTGAGACCTATAGTACAAAACACGGTGCAAATAACCAGGTTCAAAAGCCTGATTGAAGGTAAGATTTCCAGCTTCAAAATATTTTGAATGCAAGGTACGAGAGCTGCGCGAGACCCCTCTGCGCGAGACCTCTAAAGTGTATTTTTGTACTTTTGTATTCTTGTATTCTCAGAGAAAGACTCTGTACTTCTATTACTTCTATTACACTGTTATGACATTATAATTTCTTGAGGTTGAATAAAGTATTCTTCTACTGCAGTTTGCAAAGGGTTAAAGCGTGTGTGCAAACTGGGTGGGACACAGGGTGAGGTGGATAAAACCAGGATTGGCATCAGCCATTGACTCGCAGCCCAGTGTCACTTCACAAGTATGGTTTCCAAACTCCACAGAGCAATACCTCATTTCTGACACTAACGTGGCAAGGAGAGCGGCCATTTTTTCACAGCCATGGCACCACGTTAGATAGGCACTGGGCTGGCCCCGTGTGATTTCAGTGAGTTCAGGCTTATTCAATGCTCCAGTGCAAAATAGTAAAAAATAAATCATGGGTTCGGTACATAGCTTGTATATTAGGTCAGGGTTTAGTACATTTGATGTTCAGTACATTATATCATTTTATTCAGTTGTCATGGGTTCTTGAAATTAACTGAAGTAACGTGTTGAACTTGGATGGTTGGAAGGGGAGCTTGACCCCTTTAGTGGCAGAGTAAGTGAAAAGTCTGATCATTGCCCTAATATGGGTCACTGTCAAATGTGGGACACCTACGCTCCAGTGTCTCTGGCTCCTTACTAAACTAATGAATGTCAGTGAAACTATGGTAAAAGCAAACTATGGTTATGTGCCTAGCATTATGTTCAACTGTTCAACACATTTCCACATTTCAGCACTCTTCCACATTAGACAACTGAATGTTCTGCATTAGGAAGTTGCAAAAAATGGACCACATTAGGGCAATCCACCCTACCAGTTGATTGCCTATACTGCTATCGACATTGCAGCCATTACGTGTTGGTTCAATCATTGTGTGCCTCTAGCTAGCGCTTCACACCCGTTACATTCTTAACAGTTTTTCTATTTTTTTACTCTTTTGCACATTGGGTCACATGAAAACAGATTGCCCTTTGTGTGTCTCTGTCGTCACTTTCATTGCGGAATTGTGCAATTAAGACCCTGCTGTGAAGGGGGAGGTGGGTGGGGCAGGTGTAGTCTCTGGGGTCAGGTAATAAAGAGTATTACAGAAGCTTAATTTGTATTTGAACGTGACAATTATTTTTGTCCTTTTTGTAATCTGTGTAGCTTTCTGGGCACGTGGTTGGGTGGGTTAAGAGAGGTTATTTGAAAAGTGAAGTGAGAGATGAGATGTAAAGGGAACACACACACACACACACACACACACACATTTGACACAGTTGGTCATATAGAAAGCTCTGCATCCACACTGCACCAAATAGATTGAATTTCGGGGAGGGCTGCAGCGCTTGGAGCATTGACAGACGAGCTTATAGTTGACGGCCCCTTTGCAAGATTAAACAAAATGATGAATGAGTAAACAACGCGACTTCAAATATTCATGATTTTCAAATATTCAACATTTCAGATGATTGAAATTCACTGTGCGGAGTGCGGACAGTCTATGGTGTGGACGAACAGCTATCTCGGCTGTTAGGTTGACTGAATGATTGACTGAATGATTGAATTCATATGCTTTACAGTCTTCATGCACACAGCATTGATCACTGTACGTCGCTGTCACCATTGTCGTGTGTGAATGTGTACATAATTTCATAATTTCACCTTTGGGATTTACTAGCGTGTCAAAAAAAAGATCTGCCTCGCTAACACGGCTGCGCCCCGTGGGAGGTGGATAGGGAATTACACCTTGCAGATGATGAATGAAAACGAACGAAAGTGAATTATCTTATAAGTGGCTGCAGGCGAGCAACTGTTTTTGCAGCGCAGGGCGTTGTACAGCTCTATACCTTAGGGAGAGGTACCGGTAACAAATCACCACATTACTTTTTGTAAAAAGTGTTAACTATTTAACAGCTCCACCTTTTACGTAATTATAATTTTCCCTCCCCTAAAATAATGACCAGGTTTGAATGATTGCAATCCCCGCATTCCAGGTAGAATTAACTGCAACTCATTACATTTGTTTGTATTTCAATGTAGACCCATTTGTAATCCCATTGGTAATTACAGTATCACACCGCCTGTCGCGCCCAAGTTTCCAACTACCATTCGTTGTTTTGACCTGCGGATGCTGGTTGAAAAGCTCTCCCAGGAACGAAGATCCTGTCCTCCAGGTCGCGTGCAGGTAGACGTTCGTGCGCGTTAACGGCGCTGCACCACCGCTCCGGTTCACGTTGGCCCCAACGGCGTCCGCCTGCTCGTACGCGCTCGGACCAGTAGCGGCGGCGATGTTGCTCCCGTTACCGTCTAGCGGGGCACCGTCCCCCCACAGCGCTCGGGTATTGTCCAAGTCCGGACATCGCGGCTGTTGCTGCTGCGGCAGCGGCTCTTTAGCGTGCGCCGACCGGCCCCCGTAATCCAGAACATAGGGCACTAATAAGAGTAGTCCCGAGTAGCCTAGGATGAAGACCAAATATTTCTTCTGGAGCCTCCTCTTCATCATTTTGTTAAATACGTAATAATAAATATTGAATAATAATTTAAATAACTATCCGTGATCCTCATGGGTTTCGGTCTTCCTGCGGTTGAAGATGGAACTCGCAGCTGCAAACTTTTTACTCCAGAGTCCAGAATTTCTTGCTTATGGGTCGAAGAAGACCTGGCAAAACCGCATGTCTGTAGGAAGTCATTGTCCTGTTAATTAGATAGATCGAGGGCGGATTTTAGATGTCCAGCACGCCGACCCGTTAAGTGTGGGAGAATTCTCCAAGACTTCATCCACAGAGTGTGAGAGAATCCACAGCGACTTGAGATAGCGGGAACGGGAATGGGCGTTCGCCACGCCCACTTTCCATTCCTAATGCACTACAAACATGGCCTTTGCATTGTGGGGAATTGTGTTTTTTTTCTCACCACCATTCGTGCTGATTGGTTCTGTAAAACGATTGGTCGCGATTGATTGCACACATTTTGCATATATAATATTTTCAGGAAGATAATTAGAAATGTATAAAGAAATCTATAACGTTGTGTGTGTTTCAACAAGTAGAATAATTTGTCTTTATCTAATGGTGCAAACTGCAAAGTTAAAAGTTATTTGCTTTGTTCGTATGTAAATATAAAATATGCAAACACGTTTTGCTTATTTATTAAACATTCGTGTTTTATTTTTTAACTAGAAATACATATGGCCCTTTGAAAATCTACAGTTCAACTTGTACGTATGTATGTATGTTTGTATGTATGTATGTATGTATGTATGTATGTATGTATGCATGTATGCATTTATGAATGAAGGTATTCATCATTCATGTATTCATTCATCCTTGGTACAGTGCTGCATTTTTCAAGTCAATCAAGCAATCATCCAGTCTGTCATCTCTGCCTCCATCACATGTCTGGTACCGCCCCTCCACCAAAGTGGACAGATGCAGACATGCAGCGGGTGGTCAAGACTGCTGAGAGGATAATCGGATCCCCCCTGCTGGCCATCCACAACCTATTTGAGTCCAGGGTCAAGGGAATGGCACGGAAAATTTGCATCTGACCCCTCTCACCCCACATAGCATCTTTTTACTCCCCTCCCCTCTGGCAGGCGCCTCAGAGCTCTGCTCACCAGAACTGCCAGATCCAGGAACAGTTTCTTCCCGCTAGCTGTCTCCCTTCTGAACACTGACAGGAGCACCAGCCACCTCACAAGCCACACTGTAGTGTGAGGGGCCCTGTATGCTGCTCTTGGAACTTGCTATCTTGCTACACAGTGTCACTTTATATTATGTCTTTCTTGACGTGATATAAATCTACGTTTTTGGCGGCGTAATATTATTGTCATATTATTGTCATTATTATTATTAGTACTATATATTTTTTTCTACTATTTTTATTGAAGTATATTCACAATGGTATTATATTTTTTTACTATGTTATATTTACTGTACAAGGGTGTGAACCAAATGTCCGAAGTCAATTTCCAGTTGTGTTTTATCCAGGACCTGGCAATAAAAGCGATTCTGATTCTGATCACAACGTCACTGGTAACAGTTGCTCCCGGGACAAGATGGCGTCTGGAGTGAACACCGCTCGAAATACATATACATGTATTGGTGATGTGGGCTTAATTTCCGCATAAATGCTAAGAAATACATTAATACAATTACGGGAAACTCTTTATACTGAATCATGCATTTTATTTAATGACGCTAGCGAAATAAATCATTCGATCATTCATTAATTTTATAGTAGGACGGGAACCCCGACTTTTAATGACATCATCAGCATCGTCATCACCATGCCTACTGGCAGGTTTGGAAAGGGTTTACGTTTAGATTATTTAAAATTTAAAAAGTAAATACTTTCTTTCAAATACTAAATATAAAATACTTCCATCTGTTCAACCCATAATAAATAAGCATTTTTTTTTAAATAAAAATAAACTTTCTCCGTATCATCGTAACTCATAATGGGGCGACCAGAGATATTGCGCCTTGTTCACTCCAGCTGCTCAGCGGTGACACCTCGTGGCTGTTTCCCAAAATTACAGGCCAGTGTCCATCTTTACTAGCCTGGCGAGCCAGAACCAACGCGCCGTCCACGCATCGCACATCGTGCTAGACATGTTGCCCAAAGCACAGTCTACCAATGTGCCATGCGTGGACGTCGCGTTGGTCCTGGCTCGCCGGGCTCCCTCTGGCGAGCATGCGCACTGCGGCACCGGAAGTTTATCCTTCACAAGCGCGCAATGCGATGTGTCTGTCAGAGAGATGCTGCACATTGACACTGTTTACTGCAATAAATATAACATAATGGATAATTAAATTAAAATAATTACATTGTCGATTAAAACCCACACAGCATGGCCCACTGGACTGCCTTCGAGAAGGAGACCGAGAAGGAAACCAAGTCACTTATTCGATGGGCCAGCGGTATCCAGGATGAACAGGACCAGAATTTTCAGTTGGCGCTTAAATTCGCTTGGTCCAACTTCAAGTGAGTGATGACACAACCTCTGCGCCATTGCACCATTCTGCGTGCACTCGCCAGGCTTCATTCTTTAATGTGTCCACTGCTGAGTGCTGACATTGCCATGCATAGAATGGGTGAATTTGTCAATATTCGTTCAGTCAGTCACCCATTCATTCATATTGATTCACTGGCATTGTATTGGCTATCATATTAGTTCATACTGTGTATGTTGTATGCTCTGGAAATTGGAAATTGCATGCTTTCTTCCCTTTGATCGTGTGTTGCTCATTACCTATATTAGTTGTTTCTTATTACTACCATTCCCACTGTGTGTGAGCTGAGACTGCTGAATGAAAATAATTTCCCCTTAGGATCAATAAAGTATTCTGATTGTGTTTTCATCAATGTTTGAAATCGCATTTCAGGAATCTATAAATCCTGTTTAGAGTTTGGCTTGTGCAATGGAGAACGTAAACAATACAGGGACATGGAGAATCATGAGATGAGGTGGATGGACAATGGACATTGGTCAAATGTGTGCAAGAGAGACTATGAATGCATCGCAATGCAATGTCTCTTTGCTAGTGGATCATTAGCCAGATGTTTTGGAACTTTTAGCACACTGACATTAATGCAGTGCCAGTGAAACGGCCTGATGTAATTCAAAAATACATTATATTATTTCACTGAGGAGTAAATATCATTTTAATCTGTTTCTTGTCTCAGGTTCCACAAGTACCTTGACGTTGACAGCCACAAAGTTCGGCGCAACATTGATGGGTGAGTCAGGAACATCATTTTTTTCTTTGGTTGATGACTGGTCTTGTCCTGTTTTCGGCAAGTAACATTCTGTATCTTTTAGAGGTGCAAAAGATAGATTACTAATCGTTGACTAATGGATTAGGTAATTTATCGGCAACTATTTTAATAATCAAGTTAATCGCAACTTCGCGAGTAAATTAATCCTTGTTATTTTTGTGGCTGGCTTTCCCTTTCAATTCAACACGTATATCTGGATATCAATTTATTTCTAAAATAAATAAATACATCAAATGGAGCTGCAACCGATTTATCGATAATCCATTATTGAATGAATCGGGAACTAATTTCATTATCGACTTAATTATCAGCGATTTAAACGCTTCCTTGTTTGGCCCATCCTCCGCTCAAATGTGTTGAATACTTGTTCCCAATGCCAGTCTCCATCCCTAGTGTCATAATTGTTTAATGATAATTAACGTTTCATCATCATAATAATGAATGCTAATAATCATTCAGATTTTAAAAATAAAATAATAATAAATAAATAAATACTAAATCAACATAATTGATTAAAAAACATGCAAATGAACACAACCTTCAAAATATTACGGTAAATGAATTGTAATAACTTTGCATCAGAGTAAGTCTGTCAATTGTTGTACATTTGTTGGTTAAGAAGAACCAAATTTAACTATATTTCAAGTTGACAGGATTAATGTAATTTATGTAATCTATTTATTTAAGTAAAAACACGCAGCCGAGTTGCAGCATCTGTGGTGCTTCAAAGCGTTTGGAAAACGGCATGTGCTATTTTGCGTCCCATTCACTGTCCAAATCGGCATGTTTGAGTTAAAGCGGCCATCTCATTTGTCCAGACATCTGAGCTGAGCTATGGCTGTCTAAAATAGCCGAACAAGCCAACATTGCCATTCAATATTCAAATGTTTTCCATGGCAAGGATGTTGGATCTGCAACTAATGATTATTTCAATAATCGATTCATGTCAATTATTGAAACGATTAGTTGACTAATCTTTTATAGTGCACTCAAAAGCAACAGCCGATATTTCGGACACTAGAGTCAGTGCGGTCAAAATTATTATAACAACATAATTATAAAAAAATATAATTATAAAATGCAACAACCATCACAAAAAGTGAGAAGTACTTTTATAAACATTTACATTTATAACTATTTATAGGCCAGGGTACATTGATGCTCACTACTTTTTGCGGTGCATTGTGGGATACTTTCAGTGCACTATAGGGTACATGGAGAATTTGGACACCCCTACAAAATGGCGTGCGGCCCATATAGTGCACTAAATGGGGGAATGGGAGCGATTTCGGACACAGCCATTGACTCCCTCCGTCAGTTTAAATCCTACCTCAAAACCCACTTCTTCATGACAGCATTTTCGTTGTAGTTGCTTGGTTTGCACTTTTTACTTTTGCTGGTCTGTTTTCAAGTTATATGGGTGAATAAAATGTATATAAATTGACAAGTGTATTAATCCTAAAACAAAGGGTGAGGTGTCTCAACTTAATTCCAAAAATGGACACAGTTTACAACGTTAGAAATGTGAAACTTCTAGTTTTTACATATTTTGTCCTTTTTTTTTCAAGAAATCGGAAACAAATTGAAAATCAAAATTTCAAAGAAACAAATCTGGATTTTATTTTTGGGCAAAATCGTACAGCCCTATCTAGTAGTATGATTGTTGTGTTGCAGGCTCCATGAGAGGTTTGTCATCCACTCTGATCTGAGTAAAGCCGCGTCATGGAAGAGACTGACTGATGATTTCCTCAACTCTCCTCTCATGAACACGGATGGCACCAAGGTGAACATTCTAATGCCTGTCTGGAACAACACATTTGAAATGTTTAATACTTTTTAAATGTTTTAATAACATAACATTGTGAATTATATTCATCAAATATAATTAATCCGAGGGCGCGGTGGCAGAGGGGTTATGGAGCGTTCTTTTCTGCAATGTCTCCCCCCGACAGTTTGATACGATTAAATCCCAGTTTAAAGAATGAAAAGCGGCGCTTGCACCCAAAAAATAACTTAAAATATAGAATTAATCCGATTGAAAGTAATTCAGAAAAAGTGTTACCCTTTCGGTAGGAGAAATATTGTCACTGAATATGAATATTCTATCTAAACATATCATCTTGTTTAAATGTGTTTTTCCCCCTTCTTTGTAAATGAGCATGTTCAGTTGTGATTGATTGCATATACCACATAGTGCAACAAACTGATCAATTATGTAGAAAATGTATGATTTCAACTGATTTGTCTGTTGCTTTTGCAAGTTGTAAATGATCTCCTAAATTACGAAGTTACATGGCTGCACGAACACAACCATTTACTTCCCAACGCAGCTGCGCAATGGTCGATGAGAAACGAAACAACTTCAACTGTGCTTGTTTAGCTATGGTTTCGCTTGCTCACTTCAAGTGATGACAAATAATGGACCAATCCATTGCTTCAAGAAAAATATTCTTTCAAAAGTTGCGTGAACCTGGAAGATGTACTATTATGTTTTAAGGTAAAACATTTTCACAATATATGTGTACAGAGCTGCAACATACCACCAACATTTCTGTAAAAACATAATGATCTGCCCCACAAATGGACACAGAAGGCTTATAGCTATCGTATCTATGATCTATCTTGAAACACTACAAAAACTTGTTGCGTTGTGCATGCGATTATGAAAAATCAAAATCGTGATTTTTGTTTAATAAATGAATAATTGGATTTCAGTTTTATTTTATTTATACGTTACATAGAACATTTGTAGGCCCGCCTAAGCTAAGTTAATATTATTGCCGGTATGCTACTTCACTATACTTATTTTTTAAATGTTTTTTTCCAGCCCATTCAGGCTGTTTTTTTTCCCAAGCTTTATTAGCGTTAGCGGAAACAGGTGAAGATGGGGGGGCAGACATGCGGGAAATACGTTGGTGGTGAGATTCGAACCACTGACTCACCGCGCCATTAAGGCATATGCGTGCTTTCCAGCGCTCTGGCTAACCAACTGGGCTACTGGGCAGCACGATGCTATTTCACTTTTATTATTCAGATTTAATTTTGTGATTTTAAATTACATTCTGCATTTTTTTTTCTTTTGAAAGAAGTGCAATAAATCATTATTATTAATCGTGATTTGAATTCTGATCCAATTAATCGTGATTATGATCTTTTTTTCCCCAAAATCGTGCAGCCCGACTACAGCCATCTTGATGTTCAATTTGAATTAGTGCTTGTGGCGTGTTTTGGTGCCACTCAGTGCTGTCTGAGCACAGTCATGTCTTGTTAACACAGATGCTGCGGTCACTTCTAGCGCTTCCATCCAAGCTATTGGATGGCAGCGTTTACAGATTAATAAAGTGAATGTTTTATATCAAACTTTTTCAGTGCTAAAAATGCTATCTATATAATCAAGTGTGTCATCAATACCCTGATGATGGGGTGTATGTGTTGCTCCCCTTACAGACCAGTGTTCACTACAGCGTCCTATCTTTGATGCTCCTGCTGTCTGGGAATCCATCCAGTACAGAGTATGTGGAGAGGCCACGCATCAAGCAACCAGGCACGGACTTCTAGTTTTCTCTGAGTAGAGCTGGTCATATACATCAAGCCAAGGATCACCAGAGCTGCAACCAATCAATCCATTAATATTTCTGCACACATTGATTGCTATAAGAATTTCTAAACATGCAAATGAGATTCTCAAATCAGATTTGAATGCTCTTTTTTTGGAAAATTGCGGTACATCAATCTTAAATGGTTTAGTACACTGCCAGCCAGGGCTTTGAACCGTTCTTTTTTTTCAATCAGTTCGTTCCAAATAGGAACGGAATTATAACGTTTCCGGTTATGTGTTCCACCAATAAATTGAGGTTCCCCAACCGTTCCTGTCTGCTGAAACACAATGTTTCAATTCAAGTCTAAGATATAAAATAGGAAGGAAACATTATCGTAGTGATGCACCGGAACAAAAGTAAAACGAGAGGTGAACCAACGTCAAAATCACCCCATGGGTCTTTCTAGACGTATTATATTATTGTGCAGGAACACTAAACAAAATATGGTACTCGCGCAGTCGGGGGACAACATTAGTCTATTCTATTCAACTGGAGCAGCAGTGGATGAATTTGGCGATTGCGCGCGAGTGTGCATGCTCCCGTGAAGGTGTACGGCGCTCACATTTCAAACTCTGTGGATGGACGCCTATTTGCACGTAAAGCAAGCAATAACGGTAACTTCTTTTGCACACTCGGTCGGTGGAAACATGCCTGATGATGCGCCTTGTCGCCCTTTCAGCTTCATTGCTTCATTTCTATTGTCAATGATGCAAGCTCTTAGACTAGAGTCACAGACTATTTTTTTGATACTCGTGCATTGGGGACAAGGACACAGTGCAACACAGAACCCGGGCGTGTAACAAAAGGAACTTGGGTCTTTCTGTAGGAGGAGGCACATTGTGCAGTTAGCTTGGGGATTCTCCAAGTGGTGGGTAGAGGAGTGTTAGGGTCAGAAAGTGGCTTGTGCAACCTCATTCGGAGCTACTTGGTGTTCAGTAGCCGTACAACAGCAGGGAATAAACTATGGCGTGAGTTTCTGGCCCCAATAGACCAAAACCTTTTGCCCAAAGGGGAGTGGTGTCAACGGAAAGTGTCTAGATAAAATTATATTAGTTTCCTATTCAAGACAGATAAAGGTTTTTAAATTCATCTGTCTTGAATAGGAAACTAATATAATTTTATGTAAACATGTCAGACAGTACGAACATAGTTAATAAGGAAAGTGTCTAGAATGGAAGGTTTTTTTAAACGATCCAACGTGCATGTTTTAATGTTCTGGAGGAGTACACAGTGCCAATAGATTGAAGGCAGCAGCATGTCAGTCTCTCAGTAGAACAATTATGTGATGATTATGTGACATGTCCAAATGTCCGATGTGTTGTTCCCTGTTACAACAGAAGCTCAGGACTCATTCGACTGGACCAAGTACCTGCTGGAAGGGGAAGACTTGGAGCAGGGGCCGTATCCGGACACTCCGGTTAGTAACACCGCTGTGTTTGCCAGCAAACCAATGCTTCCTCTCATTAGAAGGTCCATAGGTCTCTCATAGTTGTGAGTTATAATCCATAGAAATGGATTATATGGGATCCGCGTTGGCCGAGTGGTTATGGACACCGCACCTAACGCGTCCCCATTCATGTTAGTCTACCGCAGCGCCCGCAATGTCGTGAGTTCAACTACGCTCGTCGACTTGTCTGCAATGTCTACCCCCGATCTCTACAACCCAGTTTCCGACTAATCCTATCCAATAAAGATGGAAAAACGGCGCTGACGCCGTAAAAATAACTTAAAAAAAAAAAAGAAATTGATTATATAGTTATTAAATTAAAAGGACATATTTGCTTGCTGTCTACTAGGAGGATGATGTCACATCATTATTTTTGTAAACTGATTTAGCAGTTTACTTCAGCACCACTATCGGCCACTCTTGGTTTAATACAATTTATGAAATTATATATTTATGAAATTCTATTAATTCTATTCTATTCTATTAATTCTAGAATAGAATAGAATTCTATTAATCAGCACAAAACGCCACAATGCCTTGGTCATTCTAACACAGGGTCGGACAATTATTTTTTACTTTGGGCCAAAATGCTGAACTTAATTGTGCATGATATGAATTGTATTTATTTTAAAAATGCAGTAAGTTGCAATATTTTGAGAAATTAGTAACAATAAGTTGGGCAATGAAAAAGTGAAGTTCCCTTACAAAAATGCAATTCATGATTATTGTTGCATTTTTAATTGATGTATAACTATGCACTCTTTCAACATTTTTTTTGTCTCGCTGCATGAACATTCATCACTTGCATTTTTAATATGAAAGATAATTGACTATAAGAAACAATAAGAAAATAGTTCAATTAATTTACATTATATTTTATCAACATACAAGAAAACATTCAAACTCAAGGTGGTTTATGCTGCTTTTAATGAACTAATCAGTAAAAGCCCACACGTGCGCCCCGACTGTGTGTGAGGCGTGCACGCTACACACACACCACGCCTTGTACATTTAAATACTCAGCCAGCGACTTTCTTCAGGGCACGATGCGTTGGTTAAACTACTATTGTTTTGTGAATCCTCAGGTGGCCCTAAACGGGCCGGTCGTAGACGCCCAAAGAGCCGTATTTGGCCCGCAGGCCGTACATTGCCCAGGTCTGTTCTTTCTATGTAAATTCAATGCAAAGGTGTACATTTAACATTAGTCAGGCGGAATGCACTCCCTCAAGAGTGGGTAAAAGCATCGCTACTGCAAGTTTTTCAGTGCAAACCACACTCGCAACTTGGCCAAGTTGTGTTGCTGCACCACGGTTTTGTACGTATCACGTTAATTTTATCCAGATTTCACGTGAGCCGTATGTTCGAGATACTCAAACATACGGCAAGATACTGAGATACTCAAAGATACTAAGCTCAACATCTCCAGCTCAACATCTGCTGTCTGTGTGTAGGAGTGGTCCGAGGAGGAGAGTGAGGACGAAGACGACCAGCAGCCAATCAGCAGAGAGGATTCTGGGATCCAGGTTGACCGCACACCGCAGGAAGAACACACGAACCAGGCTCTGCCTGTCACGTGGACAGGTGTGTTTCTTTTTTTTTCCAAGTTATTTTTTCCGGCGTCAGCGCCGTTTTTCCATCTTTTTTATTGGATAGGATTAGTCGGAAACTGGGTTGAAGAGATCGGAGGTAGTCATTGCAGACAAGTCGATGAGCGGAGTCGAACTCGCGACACTGCGGACGCTGCGGTGGACACAGCGCCACTAACATGAATGGGGTCGCGTTAGGTGCAGTGTCCATAACCACTCGGCCAACGCAATGTGCCAAATTTTTTATTTATTTATTTATTTTTTGGGCACAATCGCAGTTTTTCATTCTTTTATTGAGAGAGACAGCGACGGGATTAATCGGAAACCGGAATGAAAAGTTGGGGGGAGACATTGCAAAAATGCCAGACAGGGGATTCGAACCTGTGGCGCTGCTCGACCTGTGGTCAGGGGACGCGCTCTCTAACCGCTCGACCACCGCGTGCCCCCATGTGCCAAATTTCTAAGGACTGATCCACATACTATGTTACTATTAAATTCACCCATCCGTTGGAAATGTTGGCCTTTGTGGTTTGAGTGCTGTTAGCCTGTACACAGCACAATGAGGCCAAAGCGAGAGAGAGAAGAATTCAGGCCACAGACATTTAATTTTTCCACAGGACTCGTATAAAGACCACATTACCAACGAAGAAGTGAAAGCAAGAATAAAGCAAGACATCAGGCCATATCAAGACCTACATACCACAGTCAAACAGCAAAAACTAAAATGTACGTTGGACAAGATTCGAAGTATTCTCAAAAACAATGATGAAAGGCACAGTGCCAGGTGGAAGGGGGAGAGGAAGACTGAGAAAGTGATGATATCCAAGAATGGACAAGGTACATCCTCAGACAAGTGGACAAGTAGCTGAGGACAGAGAGGGCAGGTTGCAAAGTTTCCATTGGTGCCCCAACGGTCAGCCAGACTACGGAATAGGGGAAGGTGAAGACTGTACACCTGCTGCAGACAGTGCTGTGTTGAAATGTACTGGTCTATGAGCTCATCAGCTGACGTCTTGCCATTCACCTGCTGTTCACATTCACCAAGTCCTTAATCCATGAGCCTTTAAGCGGCTGTATTGAGAAACGGACTGTCTCTGTGTAGTGTCTGTGGAAGAGCTTTGTTTCCCCCTTTCCCCCCCAAAGGGCACAAAACAGATGTGTCTAGCCATTAAATACTGATCGACATGTCAAATGTCCAAAAAATGTAGGTTTTGCAATTGCAAGAATTAGACAAACAGCATTTCTGCTAACTGTAATGTGCTCTGATATTTGAAGGCTGCCAAATAGTGTTCTCAAATTATGTTTAAACATTATCTATAGAAGAGTATATGTATTTTCTAGGAACTTTTGTAATTACAACTTCTCCCATTCTTTGACAGTATGTTGTTTATTGGCACTGAAAGAGTAAAATGTATTCAATCAAGACAGATCAACTTGAGATCAGGGCTTGAAAACGAAATTATTTTTAAAAAGTTCTGTTCCGAACGGTTCAGGCAGGCCTATGTTTAACGTTTTCGTTCTCTGAACCGTTCCGCCACCAAAATATCGGCCCGAACCGCTTCGGAGCGCAAAAAATGTGTTCGTTCTTAAAGTTCCTTTTATTGTGCAATTTTAAGTTTACATATAGTTAATACAAAATATTTTTGCCGGACTACATTCTCTTCCTCGTCTGTCCACAAGATGGAGCCCCAGATGCATGAGGCTTGATGACTTACAGTAAAAGTTGGATGGATGCACAACCGGAAATAGTCTCCCAGATATAGGAAATGTTCAAATATATATAGAACAGAAAAAAACGTTTTTAACCGGTTTTGTGGATTTCATAATGTTCCGTTTCTGTTCCGGAACAGTTGAAGAAATCTTTTTTCGTTTCCGTTTCCGTTCCTCATAAAATTCTGTAA